>JAQQSO010002813.1:0-14065 GCA_028658305.1 Pachyuromys duprasi
ACCCTCCAGAATAGCCAAGATCAAAAACTCTAGTGACAATGCATGCTGGAGAGGTTGTGGAGAAAGAGGAACCCTCCTCCATTGCTGGTGGGAATGCAAACTTGTACAACCACTCTGGAAATCAATTTGGCGCTTTCTTAGACAATTAGGAATAATGATTCCTCAAGACCCAGCTATACCACTCTTAGGCATATATCCAAAAGATGCTCAAGTACACAACAAGGACATTTGCTCAACCATGTTCGTGGCTGCTTTATTTGTAATATCCAGAACCTGGAAACAACCCAGATGTCCCTCAGTTGAGGAATGGATACAGAAATTGTGGTACTTTTACACAATGGAATACTACTCAGCAATTAAAAAGGAGGAAATCATGAAATTCGCAGGCAAATGGTGGGACCTGGAAATGATCATCCTGAGTGAGGTATCCCAAAAGCAGAAAGAAACATATGGTCTATACTCACTTATATAGACCTATAGGATTGGAAGTTCAAGCTGAAATCTACACACCTAGAGAGGATATACAGGAAGGAGGACCCAGGTTGGTATGATCAATGCTTGTTTGAATGAACAAATGGGATGGACATTGAGTGGAGGATTAAACAAGCAACAGGACAGGAGCATGCCAAAGAGGTCCTCTGGGGGGGTTAATGTAGTGATGTATCAGAGCAGATATTAAGACTCGTGATCAAGCCTTGGCAGAGGGCGAGAAGTAATGATAGATCTGGGGGAGGTTGGTGAGACATGGGGAGAACAAGAGCTACACAAAGACCAAACTGAGCAGGGCACAGGGGTCTTGTATGAGACGGTTTCTACAATCAAGTGTCATGTGTGGATGTGGCCTGGAACCCCCACACAGATGGGGCCCCAGGATAGCTAGGTGTAGGACTGAAGACCCTAGTGAGGGAAACAGGGAGTGTTTCAGTCATGATCTTGATGGCTGACTCTTTGACCCTCCCCCATACAAGCTGGGGAGTGACAGACTGGCTAGATCCCAGGGGAGGACATTGCAGCCAGCCCTGAGGAGACAGGATAAGCTGGGGTTGGATGCAAGGGGAGGAGGTCCTCCCCTGTTGGTGGACTTGGAGGGGGCGCGGAGGAGGGAGATGAAGGAGGGAGTGGGAGGGTAGGAGGGAATGAGGAAGGGGGCTACGCCTGGGATTCAAAGTATCTAACTGTGATTGATATAAAAATATATTAATTTAAAAAATAGAAAATCAAAAAAAAAAGGATGTGAATTTGAGTGGGTGAATATGTGGGAGGATCTGGGGGGTGTTGGAGGAGGGACAACCATAATCAGGATACACTGTATAAAAAAATCTACTTTCCAAAAATATGTGTATACATGCACATGTGTGTAAATAGATATATTCATAAATAAAGCAATCCTGCTCATTCTTTGCACTCAGAAAAGTAGGAGAGAGTTCCATTGGGTGTAAATATTCTGTTGTTCTTGAGGAGGCAAACCACTTTTGTAAGATAATAAGGCACTTGAGTAGCTTTCAAATGTATCAATCCATTATAGTTGATATTTCAGGATAAGTAAATAAAACACTGAGTAAGCAGCCAACCAAAGAGCTAGGGCCTGAAGAGGAGAAGACTACAGGGTATTCTATCTTTTGACAAGGGAGGGACAGAGGATACTATAAAGTCACTTCTACCCCTCGCAAATATACAATAGCAACTTTAGGAACCACTAATAGATATTAGAATATTTCCACATTACTATTTTTGTGTTCATATTCTCAAAAACTCTTCTTATTCATAGCCTTTTGCTGGAGGTGTGCCACTTGGGAGACCATTTTGCTAGCATCACAAATCCTTGTGTTTGTTTCCCAAGTACTACAAGCACTAGGCATAGTTGTGCATACCTGTAATCTCATCACTCTGAGAGTTGAAGAAGGAAGTCCAGAAATGCAAGCAATGTTCAGCTACACAGAGAGGTTGAGGCTTGCCTGCAATATATGAGAGCCTGTCTCAAGACTAAACAATGAAAACCTGGCTGCTGGAAAACGGATATTAACTTTCTCTAACAATGTATTCCTTGGTTAGTCAACCATATCCTAGTGGAAGGCCACACAAAAATATATAAGCAGCATGAACTTGACTTGATAGGTGTGCAAAAGAGGACACAAGTTGCATGGGTAGAGGAGGGTGGATCTGAGAGAACTTAAAGGAGGTGTGGCAAATATGTTAAAAGACACTGTACAGCACCCTCAAAGAACTAGTAAAAACTTTAAAAATAGGTTCTGGAACAAATTATCTGTAGCTATTACTAAAATATGACTTTTATCTCATTTCCTGAAAATGGAGTCAGCAGCAAAGAGCAATGTGCATGGGTCAGCAGGTGCTCTTAGATTTTAATGTATTCATTAGCAAAAGTGCACACTGTCCCTACAATTAGCTTAGCATATAACTGTCCTTTTGCTCAGAGTTCCCCAGAGAAAAGGGAAAAGAAAGCAATAGCTTCAGTGTGTTGGTCCTGATTAGGCACAAAGTTATGAGCCTATTCTTGTGTGTGTAATTATTTCTATTGCTCCCCAGTAAGGCAAATGAAAAGAAAAATCACAGCTGAGATATGTCAACCAGAGTGACCACTGATTTACTTTTCTGCACCCTGCCTAAGAGTAAGATAAATATAAAATTTAAATAGGTGCAACAGATAAGACTATCCATTAAAAAAACCATCTTTTAGTGATATAATTCTGCAACTAGAATTCCCAGCCACTTAATAGATTTATTATTAAGTCAATTTTGTACATTGAAAACAGGAACATCATAAAATACTTTCAAGAAAATGGAACACTTGGTCAAATACATCCAGATCATGCACCTGGAAGAATATGATACCTTTAGTGTACATCTTTCCAGTCACCCACACTTCTGCGTTAGACCAGTGAAGAAATTTGAGAAAGTATTTCTAATTTTACCTCCCAGAATAAAACTCTAAATATAGGAGAGAAAGATTTCAGTGTATGTGTTACAAGATTATACATTTTTGCAGTTTCCCACAGAGCTATAGCAAAATCACTAAAAGGTAATTTTCTTTCCACTTTACAAAAAGAGAGATGTTGGTTATAATTAGGTTTGTACATTTTATTATTGTAAGGGCTGCATTGGGAGAGTTGTGCTAGGAGAAATTCTTAACCTTTTACTAGCTACAAAGGTATGGATGGAAATTTTATCATTATGAATGTTTCAACAGTGGCAGATACAGAGAGAAATTCCTAAAGATTTCAAAGCC
Organism: Pachyuromys duprasi; assembly: GCA_028658305.1. Lineage (NCBI taxonomy): Eukaryota > Metazoa > Chordata > Mammalia > Rodentia > Muridae > Pachyuromys > Pachyuromys duprasi. The sequence continues at coordinate 3,245 of JAQQSO010002813.1, forward strand.
CATAGCAAACTAGTGGTTTAGGTAACTATTCATCAACCATACTATAATATAGGTATTTTAATAGGAACTTTTATTCAACCAAATAAATATCTTATCTTTAAAATGCTGATACTATAATTACAGTAAAAATTAATGTCAGTAATTACATTCAGACCATGTACAATATTTTCTTTTTTTGTACACAGGTGATTTATTTAGATGTTAATATATTCCAACATTTTCTGCAAATAGGGGGTGAGACTTTTGAAAATAAAAAAAGCTGGATGAACTGGCATGTGGTTAGACAACTGAACATATAACATTACCTTAAAGTAAGAATAGGAACTTAAAAAAATCTACAACCAAAATTCCTACTTGTTTAACATGACTTTTGTTTATAGAAATAAAAACATTAGTTTGTGGTTGTACTTACTCTTACATTGCCATATTTTTTAGAAATCATATTTTAATTGTATATTCCTTCTTCCATATTAAACAGAAATTGTTTCCTTGTTTTAGGAAATTCTAACATAGTATATTACCAACCTTTGATAACACCATCTTTATACTATGACTATGTAAATGTAAGTAATTAATTCACAGCCTTAAACTGTTTAGGTCAATAAATGGCATGAGAGATTACTAACATCTGGATTGGAAATCTAAATTCTTCGAATCAAAGTGATTAGTTTCGCTCGATGCAAATCTCAATAAATAAGAACTGTCAGCTATTTGCACAAGTGACATGTCTTAGAACAAATTGATGGCATATGTGTGATAAACTGCAAATGCATAAAAGTTGTTGATATTTACTGGAATTAGGTATACCAGATGTCACATTAACATTTGGCAAGTGGCAGCCCATATGACTGATTGGAGAAAGTAAATAGTCTACAGGGTTTTAATGTAATATGTGTATACTCCAGACACTTGTGAAACTATTAAACATTTAAATGTATATAGTGACTTTGTACCAGGTGGATGTGTTTAAAGCAAAGTGTTAAAGCAAAAATCAATGATTCATAGTGGTGAGAGTTTTCTTCTTTCCATAAATCTTAGAAATGTATGCTTCAGGAAAGAGATATGGATCAATGTCACCTACAGATTTGTAGAAAATGTTAAAATAAAATTAATAGGAAGACTAGAGAAATGTATTAAGGCATGAGATGCACGTTAATACCACATTCTCTCAATCATCAGAAATATATGATCACTGAGTATCCTACATGTCCTTTGTATGGCTAAGTTAATGTCAGCATTTAGAATACATAGAAGTTAGGTTAGCAACATCATATCAAACACTGGAAAATGGTGAGAAGTTAACAAGTCACTGAAGAGTGAGGAAGCAAATGTCCAAGTGAAAAGAACTTAAGACTTGGATCCTTCCAATTTTCACTATGATATAGCTGCCTATTGAACTGTAAGTTACTGTATGTATATAAATTCTCATAAAAACAAAGAATGTGAGGTACTGAATAAGAGTTTTGGCAAACAAGTTAATAAAAGTCGAACCTCAGGATTTAGATATCAGAGAGAAATGTTTAAAAAAATAATCTCTTCCATGGGACTGTGAAATTGAAACCAGGAGAGAAAATAAAAATGTAAAGCTTTAATTAACAATTACTCTCCAAAATTGATTAAGTACATAAAGCAATGTTTTTAAGGAGCATTGTGAAATAAAAGAGATGATGTTAAACGCAGCCAGAATTGCTACGGAAGCCATAACTCATTGGAATAAAGTTTCTAATATTCCTAGAAAAAGTAGCTACCAACTTTGTAACATATCTTCCGGAAACAAAGGCATGATATACATTATCTTAAGTAAAGAAAAACAAAGAGGAACAGGTTTATGTAAGAAGAAAGACAATAAGCTATAACCTATATGCAAAGAACAACAAACCTGAAGGATGTTTACAAAAAACATGAAGTCAAAATAAAGTTAATATGTAGGGAACATAAATGTGCTGAACACCAAAACCAAAATATTTTGATACACATTTACATATATATAGTGTGAGCATTTATAAGGTATCAATGTATAAATATCACTATTATTTATAACAGAAATTTTCACATAGCATAATATGATTATTTTATGTCAGTAATTATATGTGAAAAGATATTTAAATATTTACTTTTAATTATGAGCGTGTATCTGCATCTGTGTGGGAGGAGTTTGTACAAATGGGTGCAGGTGCCCATGGATGCTGGAACAAGTCCGTGGATCCCCCAGTGCTGGAGTTTCAAATGACCAGCAGCCACCTGACAGGTGTTAGGAACTGAACTCGAACCCTCCACAAGATCAGTACATGTTCCTAATCACTTCCCATTCCCACATCCCTGTCTACTTCTACTACACAACCAACATTGTGTTTCATCAAATAGTTCTACCCTGGATAAATCTGGGGGAATTTTAATCAATTGATTAAGAGAGAGCCTTACAGATATTGAAAAAAATATTTTCACAATGTGTGCTAATTTAGACAACATTTATTTCAAAATGTTCTAGGTGGGTGTCTTTTGTATTTTCCATTGTTTATCTGGTTCTAGTCAAAGGTTGAAATAGTAAGTATTATTATTTATAACTATTATGGGTTGCATTTTTGGACCTTATATGTGATTTACTCATTATTATGTCATACACTACAGAAAATCCTAACTTTTTTAAAAATAGGAAGTTCACTTATCATAAAATGTCCAAACCAAGGCCCTATAGCTTTGCTATATAATCAGCTACCCAGAATTTTCAGAGAAGAGGAGGTTAATGGCCTCAACTTTCCATGGAACAAAACCACTCCATGAGTCCCTACATAAGTTAGGAAGTGAATTACTAGAAGTTAGCTTGTCCTGAGGAAAATGTAACAAGTAGGAATGTAATGCCCAAGAGAGGCTTTCAAAGCAGAATCTCATGAGAATTTTTTTAAGTTTATCCAAAGAGCCAATGGGCTTCAAGTAATTTTCTGGGAAGACTAAATTTATCTTAAAGCTAGTGCTAGATTTCATATACACATCTGTGTAGTGTGTGCATATATTTATGTGCCTATGCACACCCACACATGTGCTCTCTGTAACCCACCACAAAAATAAAAACTTGTACATCTTCCCTAGGTGTGTAGATTTCAGCATGACCTTCCTATCCTATAGGTCTATATAAGTGAGTATATACCATATGTTTCTTTCTGCTTTTGGGATACCTCACTTAGGATGATCGTTTCAGGTCCCACCATTTGCCTGCGAATTTCATGATTTCCTCCTTTTTAATTGCTGAATAGTATTCCATTGTGTAAAAGTACCACAATTTCTCTATCCATTCCTCAACTGAGGGACATCTGGGTTGTTTCCAGGTTCTGGCTATTACAAATAAGGCAGCTATGAACATAGTTGAGCAAATGTCCTTGTTGTATACTTGAGCATCTTTTGGATATATGCCTAAGAGTGGTATAGCTGGGTCTTGAGGAATCATTATTCCTAACTGTCTAAGAAAGTGCCAAATTGATTTTGGTTGGTATGATCAATGCTCATTTGGATGGACTAATAGGGACATTGAATGGGGGAGAAAACAAGCAACAGGACAGGAGCATACCAAAGAGGACCAATGAAAGAATCAGTATAGCAATGTATCAAAACAGATATTAAGACTCTCGGTTAAGCCCTTGGCAGAGGGCTGGAAGTAATAATAAATATAGGGAAAGTTAGTAAGACTTGGGGAGAACAAGAGCTCCACAAAGATCAAACTGAGCAGGGCACAAGGGTCTTATATGGGACAGTCTCTCCAACCAGGGACCATGTATGGATATGGCCTAGAACCCCTGCTCAGATGTTGCCCATGATAACTCATTGGTGAACTGAAGACCCTAGTAAGGGAAACAGGGGCTGTTTCAGTCTTGAGCTTGATGGCTGACTCTTCGACCCTCCCCCATACACGCCAGGGAGTAACAGCCTGGCTAGATCCCTGGGGAGGACATTGCAACCAGCCCTGAGGAGACAAGATGATTTGGGGTCATATGGAAGGGGAGGAGATCCTCCCCCGTTGGTGGACTTGGAGGGGGCGGGAAGGAGATGAGGGAGGGTGGAAGGGAGTGAGGGAGGGGGCTACGCATGGGATGCAAAAAACCTAACCTGTGATTGATATAAAAATAAATAAATTTATTAAATAAAAATAAAAATAAAAAATAAAAACTTGTTAATATATTCTGTATGTGTTCATTAATTTACATATGTTTACTCTAATTAAAGTATTTAAGGATGTCTTAAGATTATTAAAGATAAAAATTCAGAAAACTTTAAGTGGAAGTATAATCATTAGAGCTATATGAAAGGTTAAAAGAGCTACACACCCGCTTTAAGTGAATTTGGAATTATCAGTTTACACAGGAAAATTTTACCTTGAAGAGTAGGTATTACAATATTAAGAGGGAGCAGAGGCACTCACAGTAAAGTAAGAAACTGTATGTTGAACAAAAATATTATATATAATTAAGATTCACTTTTCCACTCAACAATTTATTTACTTGCCCTTAATGAGAATGAGAAGATTTTACTGTGGGGCAATCATCTTCTAGGTAGTGTTTTGCCAGCTCACATGAGAATTGTAAAATGCCTTTACTGCCAAGAAGCAAGGCAAATTCTTGTTTCACTTCTCCTGTTTTACACATAAGGTAAATACTATCATATTAGAAAAACTATGGAAACCTAGTGTACAAGGACCAGGATCTGATGAATTCTTTGTAATAACTCCTTAGGTTGCTAACTCTGTCTTTTGTGTTTTTTTCTTAATAATTTTTATTTTTCCTGGCACAGAGGGCCTCAGAAAGACTCTTCCTAGCAGGGTATCAAAGCAAAGATTAAGAAACATAACAAACCCTTTGGCAGAGTGCAGGGAATCATATGAAAGAAGGGGAAGTGAGTATGACCTGGAGAGGTCAGGAGCTCCAAAAGGTCCAAATATATCAGAGAACAGGGGTCTTTTATGAGACTGTCTCTACAACCAAGGACCATGTATGGTTATAACCTAGAACCCCTGCTTGTATGTAGCAAATGGTAGCTCAATACCCACGTGGGTATACTAGTAAGGGAAACCGGGACTATTTTGGACATGAACTCAATGGCTGGCTCTTCAACCTCCCCGCCCCCTGAGGGAGGAGCAGCCTTGCTAGGCCACAGAAGAGGACATTGCAGCCAGTCCTGAAGAGACCTGATAAGCTAGGGTTAGATGGAAGGGGAGGAGGTCCTCCCCTATCAGTGGACTTGGAAAGGGGCAGGAAGGAGATGAGGGAGGGAGGGGGTGTTGGGAGGGAATAAGGGAGAGGGCTATAGCTGGGATACAAAGTACATAACCTGTGACTTGTTTTCTTCTACTTCCAATGTCTATCCCATTTGTCTTTCTAAGTGAGGATTGATCATCTTACCCCAGGTCCTCTTTCTTGTTTATCTTGTTTAGATGTACAGATTTTAGTATGTTTATCCTATCTTATAGGTCTAGTACACATTTATAAGTGAATATATATCATGTATGTCTTTCTGCTCCTGGGATACCTCACTCAGGATGATTTTTTCTAGATCCCACCATTTGCCTGGAAGTTTCTTGATTTCCTTGTTTTTAATTGCTGTGCCTCTTGGCTTTGTGAGACAAGTAATCTGGAATAAATACTGCTTTGTAGACAGAACTAATGTTAGTGGACTTCTGTTACTTCATAAGGAGCCCCGAGGGAGTCTACAGAGTTGAATAGTTAACAAAGAAACTTAAGGAAAAATTAAAAGTCACTTATTATATCTCAAACCATTTGAATGATTTTTTTCTTTTTAATTAATTTATTTTTGTATTAATTATAGCTTATTCACTTTGTATCCCAGATGTAGCCCCCTCCTTCATCCCATGTCAGAGTTCATGTCAGAGAATGTCCCTGTTCCCATTACTAGGGAACTCCCTGAGGGACCATGAACATCTGTGCAGGGGTTTTAGGTTATCTCCATGAATGGTCCTTGGTTGAAATATCAGTCTCAGAAAAGACCCCTGCGCCCAGATTTTTTGGTTCTGTTGCTCTCCTTGTGGAGCTACTATCTCATCCAGGTCTTTCTATCTCCCCCTTCTTTCATAATATTCCTTGCACTCTGACCAAAGTTTGGCTATGAGTCTCTGCATCTTCTTTGATACCCTGCTAGGTAGGATCTTTCAGAGGCCCTCTGTGGTAGGCTCCTATCCTGTTCCCTGTTTTCTTCCTCTTCTGATGTCTATCCTGTTTGCCTTTCTGAATGAGGATTGGGCATCTTACCCAGGGTCCTCTTTCTTGCTTAGCTTCTTTAGATGTACAGGTTTTAGTATTTTAATCCTAGATTATATGTTTAATATCCACTTACATGTGAACTTGTACAACCACTTTGGAAATTATCTGGTGCTTTCTCAGACAATTAGGAATAGTGCTAACTCAAATTCCAGCTATACCACTCCTAGGCATATATCTAAAATATGCTCAAGTATACAAGGACATTTGCTCAACCATGTTCATAGCTGCTTTATCCCTAATAGCCAGAATCTGGAAACATCCCAGATGTCCCTCAAAGGAGGAATAGATACAGAAGTGTGGTCCATTTACACAATGGAATACTACTCAGCAATTAAAAACAAGGAAATCATGAAATTTGCAGGCAAATGATGGGAACTAGAATAGATCATCCTGACTGAGGTATCCCAGAAACAGAAAGACACACACTGTATATACTCACTCATGAATAAATTTTTCAGATGACTAGGGTTTTATTCACCATCTCTTGGTGCTGACAACTGGTATTTTGACAAGAAACAAAATCCATGCTTGTATCTTAAGTTTGTCCTTTTGTACACTCTGTCATTGAAGTACTACAAGTTTTTCTTATTGGTGACAGCAGTGCTAGATACATGGGCAACCATAATGACTGAGTGCAGTGCCCTGGTGCTGTTGAATGAGAACTGCAAGAGTTTTGGGTTTGGCAGACATCTGTTGTGGGTTTAAGGTGGAGAAAAAAAACAAGTAACTGATTCAGAAATAAAGGTTTAAAATTGTAAAGGAAGAAAACACAGCCATTTATAATAATCATGAATCTTAGCTAAGCTGGGTATCCAACCAGCATATGCTTAGGAAGAACTCAATCCGAAGTTATATACCCAGCCTCTGTAGACATTTAATTGACATTTTTTTTCAGTAGATCTCATTGAGCCTGCATGGAAGTTCTTAAGAGTATAACTAAAGAGCATTTCATAACATATTCCTAGACATTCTGGTAGAGAGGGGCATAGTGGCATATTGCTATTTGTCTTAGAAAATGAAAGATTGCCTCCAACACAAACAAGAGCACAGTCAAGCTGCAAACTCAAAATAAAGGACTCCCACAGTAATATGTGGTTCAATGTTCAGTCATCCCTTCCACCTACCGTGGTATTTAAAAAAAATCAAGTAGGAAGTGAAAGCAACACAGAAACACAAGTAGTCATCTAGACTTTGGTACAACCAGAAGATAACTCATACGGTCTAGTTGCAACTGATGTTCTCTTTTCTAGAATAAATATCCATATTTTTTAATTCTTATGTCTATATTGGTTTTAAAAGAAAGGCAGTTTGCAGAACAAATGACAAGAGTGAACTAGAACAAGATAATATTATTTTTAATAGATTCCTGGAACTTGGTCTAAAAATGATCTATTTAGAATCTCTTGGCTGAAAGATTTTAACTGGAAACTGTGGAAAATACAACCTAAATAGAACAAGAACAAAATAGCAATAAGTTAAGAACTGACTTTTTGATGAATTACAGAGCCAGTACTCCACCTTATTATATTCAGACTTACAAATTAAAATCTCAGCTCATATTTCTCATTTTCACCTTTTCTATTTTTCCAGGAGGACTCTCTGGCATTTTCTTTCATTTTGTCTCATTAATAGTAATGAGTCAAAGTGAAAAGGATTGAATTTTGAGGCATTCATTACTGTTAATCGTAACATTGGTGGAGGGCATGTTCCATGCCTAATGATGTCAGCTTTCTTATTTTTTGAAGGCATAATTTTCAGGGCTTCTTTAAGAGAAAGTACCTTTGAAAAATAATTTTTTGGACAAATATGAAGATTTCTTCCATAATAAACTATGGGATTTTCTTGGTTCCTCAAATGAAAATTAATTGATTTACATGCTAAAACATCTTGGCCAAACTTTGCTCATGGTACTTTTATTTCTAATACATCTACACCTAGATAGTAAACTGACTTTTCCCCACAGCAAAATAGTCAGAATATGAAATAAATATTTTAAAGGAATGTAAACAAAATGAAAATTATGTTGTATTTTAAAACTGTTAAATAAAGCTTAATAATCTACACAGTTTACGTTTTAGAATCCAATATATGCATGTAGATATAACATAAGAACTAAGACAACTATGAAATGGGAAAATATATTGAATCTTGGGGATACGTAAAAGAACATGGTATTCTAGAATATTAAATATCAGATCAGGAGTTTTCTTATCCCTAAGAAAATATAAATCAAATATCCCAGAGAAAAATAACAGACATATTAAATATGATTAGGTTGAGAAAAAAAGCAAAAATGATATATATGGTATAATAGTTGATAGTAAGTACTATTTTCTTTTCTAATTGAAATTTAAGCAATGAGATCCCAGGGTAGATTTTGAGCTAACTGCTAGTGGAACTAAAGACCATGAAAACCCTATGCCGAGATGTGAAACAAAATGTTGAGAGATCACTGGGAGAGACTATCTTGGAAAACTGTGACAAGGAGATAGAGATTCATAAAACACCATGATGCGTACTGGTAACAGTGTAACCTCAAATGATACAGAGCTATAAGAATCTTCAAAATATAGCACAAAGCAAAACCTTTACTGCCTGTTTTATTTTATTTTATTTAAATTTTAATTACAATATAATTAAATCACTTTTCTCCTCCTTCTCTTCTCTTTCAGGCACCCCCTCAAACTGATGGCATCATTATTGTTATATATGTGCATAAATATGTAAATACAATCTTCTGGATGACTTTGATATTACCTGTGTGAATGTGATTTCAGGACTGACCACTCTGAATGGGATAACCAGTTAGGGGGCTCATTCCTGGGGAATATGAATTCTCATTCCTAATAGCAGACATTAGTTTCCTATGGTTATTTGTCTAGAGGCAGTACTCTGTAAGATTTCTCTCTTCTATGTTATCATGTCTATTTATTATTATTACTATTATTATTATTTGCACTTTGTTTGGGCAGTCATATGGTTGAGGTACCATTGAGTATAGCAGGAAGAGGTTAACAGGGGACTAGCAGGATACAAGTGAAATGAAGGGAGAAATGGGAAAAATGAGGAATGGGTCTGTAATTTGAGAGGAAGAGGGAGCTCAACACAGAAAGAAAAGGCGGAAAGAAAGACCTCCTTTGAGGCTTTATCTACAAGAAGATCTGAGCTGTATTTAACCTGGAAGACTTCTTCCTGCAATCTGGCTTTCATATTACCAGAAGGTGCTATGCACGCTAACAAGGCAAGGAAGCAGTCAAAATCCTATCTTGCTGTGATGTCTATGAACCAGAACAATGACTAGCATGGAAGCATATTCCTAAGGACGCAATAGTGCCACTCATATTCTGGCGATAACCTAAAACTGTCTACTGATGACAGTAATCAACAGCTGTGTAATGAACTTAAGCCATGCTCAACATAAGAGAAATAGTGTCTGGTTTCTAATCAACAACTCAGAGCTGGTGAGATCTTAAAGAGGAACCAACTACCCCCATTTTGTTGCATAATTTATAGCTGCATTCTAAAGCTTATGTTTATGCCCACAACTAGGTGTAGCTATCATTCCACACTGAATTAGCTTCTTTTTTCAGCAACCAGAGACCATTTCAGAGAACTAGAACTAGACACTTGCAGTGACTGACTTTGGGAGAGCCCAGTCTCAGTGTCTATACCTACAAGACAAGTTTTACATCCAAGGTTCAGGGAACATTGAGGAAGAGAAGGCAGAAAGATTGTAAGAGAAAGATGACCAGGAAATCTGCTGATATTATGTCTCCTAGGAATGACAGAGAAGCTTCCATTATAAGTTTTACTGCCTTAATTGTATTAGTGTGAGTAAAGGAATTATATCACTGAAGGCATATTTGGAGAGTTTGTCTTGTCCATGACACCTCACTTACTCACTCACTCATTCAGTCTGTCTGTCTGTCTATCTGTCTATCTATCTATCTATCTATCTATCTATCTATCTATCTATCTATCTATCTATATTTCTATATCTCTATCTATCTTTTATCATCTGTCATATATATCTCCTTCCTCTTTCTCCCTGCCTCTTCTTTTCTTCATCTTTTTGTCTCTTTTTCCTAGCTTCCATGAAGTGACCAGCTTTCCTCTTCCTCCTGCCATGATGTTCCTGCCTTTCCAACCTATAGCAATGGCACTAATCCATCATTTACTAAACCTCTGAAATCATGGGTCAAATTAAGTTTTTCTTCCAGGCAGCTGACTCATTTCAATATTTTGTCACAGTGATAGAAATCTACTAATCCATCTACTTTTTAAAAGATATTTTATCATTTTACAAAGGAAGCATAAAACCAGATCAAAAAAGAAAATTAATATATACAGAGGTGTATATAAAATCTTAGCTAAATTTACACATAAACTCTGCATATATTTGTTTCTGTGGGCCCAAGAACCTGTTTTATACCTACTGCAAAAATTTCCTCTATATCTTTGAAACATCTCAATTTGATAGCGAAACTGAGGAAAACTGAGCATTTATTTGCCTGCCAGAGAAGTTTGATTCCTTATATCACAATTCTTTTTTTTTTTT
>JAQQSO010002814.1:0-14064 GCA_028658305.1 Pachyuromys duprasi
GCCAGGCAAGCACATGCCGCTTCGGCCGTCTAAAAATAAGGCGTAAACTAACGGCTAGCTAATCAAAACGCTAACACGCTTAAACTAAGCATTTCACATGGAAACCCACGTGGTTTCCTCCTGGTGGTATTTACACACGGGAGCCTTTGGGGATGTAATTCTTCCTGGGGTCCAACAGTGATGTCCTTTTGACTCTTCACTCTTCCTGATGGCAACACGTGGCAGGAATAGCTTCTCTGTTTCATTATCGCATTTTCTTTTTAAAAGGTTACCTTTCTAAAAAATTAAAGTAATTTTATTCTTACGTGTATGTGGGTGTCTTGTCTGCAAGTATGGCTACGCACCACGTATGTCCTAGTGTCCAAGGCCAGAATAGGGAACTGGATCCCGTGGAACCGTGGTCACAGACGGATGTGAGCTGCCACGTGGGTAGAGGTCAAACCCAGGTGCTTTGGAAGAGCCGCTCATGCTCTTCCCACTGAGCTACCCAGTCCAACAATATCACTTATGTTTACCATTGTATTTGAAGTATGTTTTCATATAGTGAATTTTATCTTAAATGTGTGTGTGTGCATGGAGAACATGAATGTAGAGGCCAGATGTCAACATCTGGTGTTTTCCTTAATTGCTTCCTACATTTAAAAAAAAGATTTATTTATTATAGTTTTCTGCCTGCACATACACCTGCACACCAGAAGAGGGCAGCAGATTTCATTACAGATGGTTGTGAGTCACCATGTGTTGCTGGGAATTGAACTCAGGACCTCTGGAAGAGCAGCCAATGCTCTTAACCTCTGGGCCATCTCTCCAGCCCTCTACCTTACTTTTGAGATGGTCTTTCACTAAACCGGAAGCCCTCTTCCTCCCTGGACTGTTGGCCAGGGAAGTCCCAGAGATCCTTCTGTTTCTGCCTTCTCAGTGCTGGGGTTGCAGGTGGGCCACCACACTTAGGCACAAATTTTGAGGCTCAGACTCAAGCTATCATGCTGCACGGCCAATACCTCATCATCTGAGCCACCTGCCAACTCCACCATCCCTTATTGTGGAGACAGGTTATCCACATAGCCTAGAACTCACTCTGTAGACCAGGCTGGCTTCAACTCACAAAGATCCACCTGCCTCTACCCACTGAGTGCTGGGATTAAAGGTGTGTATTACCATGATTACTTTGTCATCATTTTTAAAAGAGGTACCATGAATAAAATTAATAAAATAGGATTTGGAGATGGAGATATGGTCGAGTGGTTAGGAGTGCCTGCTGCCTTTTAAGATCCGAGCTCAGTTTCCAGCACCCACACTGACACATTGCCTGTAACTCTAGGTCTGGGAGATATAAGGCCTCTGGCCTCTGCAGGCAACTGCACTCAGGTGCACATACCCGCAGAGGGACACACATACACAGAATTTAAAAATATTTTAACAAGGTTTATTTTCAAAACAAAACATTACCAGAATTTTAAAACCAGAAAATGAGAACCAAGAGACAAAGGCTGTTTTGACAATTAGCATGGTTTTATACATTAAAAACAAAACAAAATCCAAAAAGCAAACCAATAAGCAAACAGAAAAGAAAAACACAAGGCTTGTATGGCATTATACTTCATGTTTTGTCATTTGTTCTCACAATTACCCAAAGCACACAAGTTCTACACAGATACCGTGTATGATTACAATGAGTTTATTTACAGAAATATCATTTCAATAAAGATGACTGGTGCAGAAATAAAACAAGGAGGCAATGCCCCGAATGTACACCCAAGGCTTGGTTTGAAGGCGCTTTACAAGAAGCAGGCTGGTCACGGTCTGCCCAGAATTCATTTAATAATGAAGGCTTGTCTCCAAAATTTCCCTGATTGTTCTGGAGTGTTCCATTTATACCACACAGTCCAGGACCAATACTAATCAAGGAGCAACTCTCAGGTAATTGGGAATATATTTATTGCATGTTATCTATGCATAATGCAGTGATTAAGGTGTATTAGAGGAAACAAAAGCTGAACAAAATCTTGCTGAAACATAATTTGCAATCTGCATGGAGTCAGGAGGACCACAGACATGCTTCCCTTCAGACCTGAGTACTTAGCACAAATCCTAAACTTTAGTTCTTGATTTAGGTTTAAAAACCCTTCACTCTTAAAATAGTAGACAGATAACCTAAGTCGACATGACATGCTCTCTGCAGCGGGATCGGACAGAGATGGCACAGTTATGTTCAAGGCTGCACACTGCCAGGCTGTGGGCATGCTCTTCCCTGGCTCCACAGCCGTGAGGAAGGTGAAATTTCAAGCTAGAACATGAATGTGTTCAGAACTTCAACACACTACAGGCAGGTTTCACGAGGGCGGGTGCTGACCAAATAGTTCCTGTGGATACATTAGAAAAAGGAAAATTTCAGGACCATCTTGAACTCGTTCAATGGTTCAAGAAGTTTTTTGATGCAAATGATGACGGAAGAGTGAGGCCCTGTAGCTGACAGACAAGATCCTGTCTGTCACTCCAGCTCCTCCTCTCACTCCAGCCCACTGCAACCCGGGCTGGCCCAGGGATGGTGCGAAAGAAGCTGGTGTGGCCAGTGGGGTGATGAAGCAGCAGGCCCAAGAACTGACGCTCAGACAGGGAGAGGGACTTCTGCTTTGGAAAGCTAAGGAACACTGAACTGATTTGCCAGGAGAATGAGAAAAAATAACCCTGTACTGCAGAGACCTGTAGAAGAAGGCTTTGTGATACCTGATGAAGAAGGCCCATAGGAGGAACAAGAAGAGAGAGAATTAAGCAGCCTGGATCAGCAGAGCAACATCTGAAGTCTTCGCTCCAAATCATGTGCTTAATTGTTAAATACTCCCTTTATTATTCTTAGAGGAGTCACTGATTTCTTTTCATAAGCAAAAAGTACCTCTTCTTCAAAGTGCACTTTGCAGAAGTCTCACCTTTTCAGATGAGTTTGAGTTAGGAGCTGTTGCACGTAGCTGAGCAGTATTAACATCGCATTGGTTCACCAGAGGAACATCAAGGCCAACACAGGGCTCTTCATGCGGGTGCTGCTCACACAAACTGAGGGAGACTGAACTGAATTTTAAGCTAATGTGATATTTTGGCAGAGAACAAATTAATAAATGAATGCTTTAAGAGTATTTAAAATATGCTTCCATGTTTCAAAATATAAAATGTAACATGACAGGAGATTTTACGATTCTGATGTTGTGTCTGGGAAGGAAGGGCCAGACTTTAGACTCTTTGGAACCCGCTGTCACAGGCCTTTCAAGGCTGCTTGAATCTCACAGATGGAGTCTTTGGCTCAGAAGGGAAATTTGAAAAGTTCTGTAAAGCCATTTGGTGTCATTGACTAGTTGCATCCCTGCTCTAAAAGCAAGCACCCTGGTTGCTTGGGCGAACAGAGGTGTCTGCAGTGCCTGAGACACAGAGCTCGGCTTTCATTGAGCATTCCTTGGGTTTTTCAAGCTGTCCCCCTAGTTCCTATGCATTGTGTTTCTGGGACCTGCCCACATCTCTGGGATTTGAACGGGCATTAAGTCCTGTTGTACTGTCTTTTAAGTTTTCATTTAACACATTCTCTGCTCCCCTGACCCTTGCGAACTCCTCTGGCTCCTTGAATTTGCGGCCAGCAGGCAAGTGATGGTGTTGCAAGTTCTTGCTGGACCTCTGGAGTGATCAGTGCTCTGTGAGCTAGGGTGCCTGGTGCCTGCTGTTCACAGCTCCCCATTGTCACCCGAATACTTTGCCAGTGCACTAATCTCTTTGGAGATAAAATTCTCTATTGTGTTACTAAGTGCTAAAATGTTTTTAAAAGAATATACAGTACCATGACTGAAATATTAATAATTAAAATACTTCATTCCTTAATTCTCCTCATTTGCTTTGCCCACGGCCTATTCAGTTCCTTTGTTTGGCAGAAGTCTGCAAGCTGTATGTTACCCACTACTGAGACTGTTCAGCCCCTCATGTGTTTGTATTGATTTGTTTCTGGTGGTAGCTTGTCTTACGCTGTGTGTATGTAGCAGACACGTTTTTTGATGACAGATTGTTATGTAGAGCATGAGGAATTCAGAGGAGATCCAGATTCGGTGATTAACAATGCCAAAACAAAAACAAAAACAAAAACAAAAACAAAACCCAAGTAAAATGACAGTAGTACTATTTCTCCTTTGTGGCCTTTTAGACTTCTATTGCCCCCAAATTCCATTTTATTGGGAACTCATTTTTCTACCTGGTTTTCCTTGACAGGATTTTTTTCTACTTTAAACTTCTGTATTTAAATAATAATAATAATAAGATAAAATACTAGACAAACATGAAGCTAAATCGTGTCAAGTCCTCCCACCTGCTTCACTTCTTCAGCAGAAACCGAGTGATGTCTGACCCGTGCTTTGCTGCCAGAGAGCGTCGTCTTTCCCGGCTTCTTTCCTTGGCTTGTCGGGCTGTTCTCTAGGAGATAACAAATGCATAGCTCAGGTTAGGGAGGAGGCTTCATGCTCTAGTAGGGAAAACGCACACTATCTATAAGTGCAGTGCTCAGCGCACAGGAAGAGCTCCAGGCCTTGGGTCCCGAGCACCTAGGCTTATGGGTCCCAGTTAGAAGAAAGCATCTTCTTGTGCAGAATGCCTCACCCCCCAGAAGGCCATGATTCCTGCATTGAGGACTGGGAGAAGCCACGGTTCTCCTCATCTAAATAGGTGCTTCTACACATCTTAAAATTCCCAGAGTTCAGTGGATAAAAGTTTGTCCACTTCTTATTTCCTGGGCCCAAAACTCAGAAAATACATTCTCTACTCAACACATAAGCACTGTATAAATTCAAATGGGATAGAGCTGATCCTTCTGCTATGTCCAAATACGAGCGTCCCTGAGAATTGGGAAAGGAACACAGAGTACTTACTCGCACTCTTCCTGGTGACGCCATCGTGGTCTCACCGCCAGCCCCACACCCGCACTATGGAGCTGAGAACGGCCCTGAATGCTTTTTTTGAGACAGACACCCACCATATAGCTCTGGCTGTCTGGAACTGACTGTGTAGACCAGGCTGGCCTTGAACTCAGAGCTCCCCCTGCCTCTCCAGTGCTGTGCTACCCTATCCCGTTGATCTTGACCTCACGGTCCCCCTGCCTCCAATTCCCAAGAGCACTAACACACCCAATTTGTGCAGTGCTGGGATGAACTAGGGCCTTATGCACGTTAACGAGTGCTCTACCCACAGTGCCTCATCCTCGTCCAGACAGTGATGAAGAGGGTGGCAGCCGTTCTGGAATCTGTGACTGTAACCTTCCTCAGAGCCAGGCTATTCTGGCCCCCATCTCACCCACCCGAGTGCGCCGTTCTCCCCATGGGACCTATGTGCGAGTGCCACTGACCTCCTTGTGGCACACCGTGCACAGAGTTTGCAGGTTGTCCAGGGAGCATTGTCCTCCTCCCTCGTACACTGGCTTGATGTGATCCACCTGCCAGAAGTGGCCTTCTCCCGGGTTTCTCAACATGTCATTGAGCTGCGGAAAGAACACACAGTCAGCAGCTGTCCAGACCATCGGGAGGCACTGTGGCTGTGCACTGCACAATCCCTTTATGCAGCAAAGTCACACGGAGAAACACAGAGGATGGCTTCTTAAGAGCTTTTTTTGGGAGGTGGTGGTGCATGATCTCAGCAGAAGCAGAGGCAGGTGGATCTCTGTGAGTTCCAGGCCAGCCTTATCTCAAAACAAAACAAAAACAATAAACACACACAAACATACATACAAACAGAAAGCCACATAGACTAATGGAACGCAACAGAGGACCCAGAAACAGATCCACACAGCCATGGACCCCGGATTTTGGACAAAAGTGTCATATACCCTGGAAAATAAAAATTAAAAAAACCAAAGCAACCTATTCAGTAAATGGCGCTGGCCAAACTGGACACCTGTAAAGCACCTTAAGAAAGCGTGTGGGACTCTGGGACGGACAGAGACCTGACCAACATGTGACCTCTGAGTAGTTCCTGCAGCAAGCTGGTGAGGAACTGGTCCTGCTGACATTGACACTGCCTGCTTTTCTCCCTCTGTCCTGCACTCAGGCCTTCTGTTACAAGACACAGGCTGAGTTTAGAAGTAACTACAAATGTCATTCTAAACGGCATATTCTCAGAAAAACAGTCCATTTGGGCATGCCTTTGCGGCCAGTTCTTTCTCCGTGAGCAGCTCAACAGACCCAACACTCTGATGGTGTCTTTATTTATCCTGGTAAGTGAGTAGCAGATCTTCCCTGAGGGGCTCAGGGGCGGGGGGTGGAAATGGACCAACTCTCAGCATGCTGAATTTGCCTTACGACGCCTGTTGACGCAGCCTGAACCTGGTGCTGAGGCGTCTTCCTGCAGCACTTCTGGGTGCAGTGTTTAAGCTGTGACTGCTCCAGTCCCTGACAGGTCACTTAAAGATGACCTTGGGAGTGCTGTATATCCATCATCAACGAGGCCAAGGGACATCTTAGGATATTGTTAGAGAAACAGTATGTCTCTCTATATCCAAGAGATGTATTAACTCATCTTTTAGAAATGACTGTTAGCTAATTCCATTATAATGTAGCAGGTAAATTAAATTAAAATATATGATTTATTTTTAAAATTATATATTTATTTTTGTCAGGATCTCACTATGTGGCCCTGGCTGTCCTGGAACTCACTGTGTAGACCAGGCTGGCCTCAAACTTGCAGAGATCTGCCCGTCTCTGCCTCCTGAGTGCTGGGATTAAAGGTATGCACCACTACATCAGGTTAAAAATATATAATTTGTTTAGCTGACAAGAATTCGTCTAATATTTTAGGGGGCAGAGATTGCTTGGGTGATCCTTTTTTGATTAAACACACCACAAAATTAACATTTCCTTTTAAAAATTAATTATTAATTACAATGTATTCACTTATTCACTTTGTACCCAGCTGTGACCTCCTCCCTCATCTCTTCCCAGTCCTATACTCCCTCCCTCATCTCCTCCCATACCTATCCCCTAGTCTACTGATAGGGGAGGTCCTCCTCCCCTTCCCTCTGACCCTAGCCTATCAGCTCTCATCAGGACTGGCTGCATCGTCCATCCTCTGTGACCTGGCAAGGCTGCACTCCCCAGGGGGAGGTGATCAGAGAGCCAGCCACTGAATTCATGCCAGAGACAGCCCCTGCTCCCCTTGTAAGGGAACCCACTTGGAGACTTAGTCTATGGGCTACATCTGAGCAGGTGTTCTAGGTCCTCTCCATGCATGGTCCTTGGTTGGGGTATCAGTCTCTGCAGGGACCCCAGGGTCCAGCTTTTTTTTTCTCTGTTTGTCTCCTTTTGGAGCTCCTGTTCCCTCCAGGTCTTTCTATTTCCCCCTTCTTTCATAAAATTCCATGCATTCTGCCCAAAGTTTGGCTGAGTCTCAGCATCTGCTTTGATATTCTGCTGGGTAGAGTCTTTCAGAGGCCACCTGTGGTAGGCTCCTGTCCTGTCCCCTTTCTTTTAGTTGGAAACTTAGAATAGTTTTCCTAAGAAGATCATACATTTATCTGGAAGCTAAGTGAATAACTGACAAGCATGCTAGGAACAATAAGTAGCCATAAACTGTTTCATTAAAATTGTGTTTTATGTTGGGTGTGATGGTGCATGCCTATAATCCCAGCACTGCGGAGGCAGAAGCAGGCAGAGGCAGGCAAGTTCAAGGCCAGCCTACAAAGTGAGTCCAGGACTGCCAAGGCTATACAAAGAAACCCCGTCTCAAAAAAAAAAAAAAAAAATTGTATTTTACAATGGAATGGCCACACAGCCTTTTCACTGCAAGTTGCAATTTGAGGTTACTCCCTGTGGTGGTTTGAATAGGAATGCCCGCCATAGACTCATGTGTTTGAATGCCTGGTCTATAGCGAGTGGTCTGTTAGGAGATGTGGCCTTGTTGAAATAGGTATGGCCTTGCTGGAGGAAGTGTGTCACTGTGGGGGTGGGCTCTGAGGTCATATATTCAAGCTACACCCAGTGTGGGACACAGTAGCTTGTGCTGCCTGCAGATCAAATGTAGAACTCTCGGCTCTTTCTCCAGCACCATGTCTGCCTGCATGCTGTCATGCTTCCCACCATGATGATAATGGGATAAACCTCTGAAACTGTGACCCAGCCAAAATTAAAATTAATTAAATCAAAATTAAGAATTAATTCCTTGATAAGAGTTGCTGTGGCCATGGTGTCTCCTCAAAGCAACAGACGGCCTGACCAGGACACACTCTACTCCCCAGCCTAAGAGACTAACATACTGGGAGTAGATCTAAACACCGCTCAGCGTCTGCGTTTGAAGCCACGGGCCACCACTTAATCTCTCCTTAAAACAGAACCAGAATCTAAGCAAAGCTCTAGACTGTGTAGCCACTACTCAGGAAGCCGTCAGGCAGAAAAGTCAGGGAACATCACAGGGACACAGTGAAACTCACAGAAACAAGAAAATCTACAGGGGAATGATCCCATTTCTTTCCCCAATCACCGGTATAAAAAAAGGGAGCGGGTGCTAGAGACTAAACAAAGCACGAAAGGCATTAAAACAAAAGGACACATTTGGATTCTAATTTGAACAAAATAAATGAGACAATCTTGGAAAGCAAACACACACTATAATTGAGGAATTAAAATTCTGTTGGCTGTAGTTGTTTGTACTGTGATTATATTTTGAAAAAGGAAGAGCTGAGAGAAGAAATAGAAGGATCAGAATGAGAGAGGGGCAGGGTAAGAGACAAAAGGGAAGAAGGGAGAAAAGGAGAGAGGAAGAAAAAAGAGGAGAGAGAGGTAGGCAGTCTTTACTCAGGAGATGCATAGTGAAAAGAAAGGTGGCTGAGTGAAGCGAGGGACAGACGGAAGCCAACAGCCACCGTGATGCTACAGCTGGGCGATGGGTGTGGGTTCCTACTCTCCCCACCTTTCTGCTTTTTGAACAAGGTTGGAAGGTGAGTCAGTCAGCACTCGGACTGCGCCAGCCCCGACACTCGATGACGCCATACCTGCTCCAGTGGGAGCGCTGCAGTCCAGGCAGCGTCCAGAAGCCCCTTCCTCTGACTCTTTGGGGCAGCTCTCACTCGCAGAAAGAGCTCCTGTGCATTCACACCACACTGCTGGCACACGCCGTGTTCTGCCGCCAACACCTGGGCTCTCAGGTAACTGTTATTGGATCGGATCCAGAATTCCTCCTGACACTTGAGGGAGCAGAACCGTGAGTCCCAGGCGCTGGCCTTGGCCCCTTGCTCAGGCTGGCAGGCGGGATGCTGGCAGCGGAGGCACAACGGCCTTCCTTCCTTATCCACAGCCTGGATGTAGCCTTTGGATGGGGACGGCTCAGCAGTGAGGTCAGCTGGGCTGGGATTCGGAGATGGGACACAGGCTCGGTCAAGCTTTCTACAATAGAATTAAGCAGCAAAGAGGTCAGTAGTGAAGCCGGGGCATTGCTCTGTAGAGGCCTCAGGTCTGATGTTCAGTCAGCATCCCATAGTCCAGCCACACCACAAACATCAATTTAACACAAGCATCCACTCGAGTGCTTCCCCCAAACAATGAGACGAACTTGAAATGTTCATTCAAACAAATGTGAAAGGTCCACAGAGTCCTAGCGGTACTCTGCTCCTCACCCAGCTGGGCCACGCGCTTCTCAGCCTCAGGGATCGATGGGTTCTTTCTGGTTTTTTGCTGCCTTAGAGGGTAAAGGGACTATCACAGGCAGAGTGACAGAACAGGAATTAGAACAGAACACCTGCTAAGTATCAGGCTTCTCCAGGTGAACTCCAAGTTCCTCAGATAAAAAGTAGGAAGGAAACACAAAAGGACACACGCTTGCTTAACTAGGATCCCAAACATCTTAGGTCCATATGACCAACGCAGTGCCAGGCTGGCAGACAGAGTTCAGGGCTAAGCTCCGGACTCCTGGCATGCTTGCCCAGGCTTGGGGCAGGGCACACAGGCTCCTGGTTTGGGAATTCCTCATCTGTAATGTCAGAGATGAGAAGCTCCTGGGACAAAGGCCTGGAGAGCCATTCACTCATGACACTGTTTTGTGGCCTCAAAAGTGGCCACACTGTGGGGCTGCGATCACAGGAATTGGTATGTAAGTTTGAAGCAGTATTCTTTACTATGCATATAAGCATCTTACTTTGTAGAAGGGTCCTGTGGCCTAGACTCCTTGGTGATCAAACGGATGTGTCCCCCGTCATTTTTCACCTTCTTCATGGAGGCTGTGGCAACATCTTCTTTAGTGATGTATCTAGAACAATCAGATGTCAAAAATATGTTTTCATATAGGAGTTTCTGAGGAGGGAGACACTGCCGAGTGTAGCCACTGGTAAGGTGTCCATGCTCCAGTAGACAACTCTTCCCCGAGCTCCTGGAAGCCACCTTAAGGAAGTTCATTACGTCTCACACACACAAAGACGGGGGTGGGGATGTAGAAGAGAGACCAGTTAGGAGGAGGACAGGGGGACAGTAGAAGTGGGAGGGGGCAAGAGATGTAACAAGGGTATGGTCAAAATTTATTATATACATGTATGAAGATGCCACAATGAGATCCATTATTATGTGCAATTACTACAGAGTAATAAAATATAAAAAGAAAAGGCTTCTGTATTCTTTCGTTTTGAGTCCTACTTTGTAGTTCTGGCTGGCCTGGAACTCTCTGTAGGTCAAGCTGGCCTTGAGCTCTCAAAGCTCTACTTGTCCTGTTTCCCCGGTATTAAGAATGTGCACCAGCATGCTCAGTTATTTTCTATATTTTTAGAAAATCTTTACAATTTAAAAAATTGCATGCACGGTGCATGCAGCACTTACAGAAGCTGGAAGAGGGCATCAGATCCCCTATGGACTATGGAGTAACAATCAGCTGTGAGCTATGTAATGTGGGTGCTGGGAACCAAACCCAGATCCTCTGTACGTTGTAAGAACTCTTAACCACTAAGCCAGCTCTATAGCCCCTTAAGTCTTCTTTAAAAATAACCTCTTTCTCTCTCTCTTCTCCCTCCTTCTTTCCCTTCTCTGTTGCAAGTCAGTTTTTTTTTTAATTTTATTTGTTTTTTATTACTTCTGTTTCTAACAAGTAGGTTCTAGGGAAATGACCAGATACAAGCATGGTTGACAGTCTTAAGGAAGCTGCCTCTCAAGCTGCACAGAAACTTTTCAAGTGTGTCCCCCTCTTCCGACCTTCTCTTTGAGATCCCAGCAAATCACCTCAGCTACAACACTGCACAGGTCTTGTGAAAAGTGACTCATGTAGCTAACTAAGCTCAAGTGGGTCTCCCATGAGCTAAAGGCTGCTGCCTGAGGCGGGAATCAGACCCTATCACACACTGTCAGCAACATACCTGGGTCAGGCACTGGAAGTAGAAAGGAAATTAATTCAGTCAAAGGTGATGGGGGAATTAAGTAGGTGAAGTGCAATTACCCAATTAATTTCTACTAATTAGAATGACCCAGTTTCTACGCTAGTTTACCCATATTTTGGGTAAATTCCACATGGATTTAAATATGACTCTCTTCATGCCCAGCTTTTTTGTTTGTTTGTTTGAACGTGGGTGCTGGGGATTTGAACACTGGCCTTCATGTCTGCACAGAAAGTTCTCATTGAGCCATCTCCCCAGCCCTGTCTATCTATCTTAATAGTTCCATGCCATTCCACTATGTGGAGGATAAACCATGTGATAATCTATCTATCCAGTTTTTGATTAATGGGCTGTCAGGCTACAGTATACATTTACATCTACTGTATTTAAAACAATGATCTAGATTCTAGAGAGAACATGAGTCTCTTAAAAAATATTTTTTTTCATGTATATAGCTGTTTGCCTGTTTGTGCACCTCTTATGTGCCCAGTGTATGTGAGAGATAGAAGAGGGCACTGGGTCCCCTGGGCTCGAGTTACTGCCTTTCCGAGTGGCCAAGTAGGTGCTGGGAATTGAACTTGGGTCTGGATCTGGAAAAGCAGCCAGTCTTAGTATCTGAACCGTCTCTCCAGCCATATGACCTTATGTATATGGACTAGGGTGATGGCTCTGCAGCTGAAGTGCTTGATGGGCAATCGTGAGAACCAGAGTTTTATGCCTAAGAATCCATGTAAGTGACAGCTGGGTGTGGCAGCCCAGCGTTAGCTGAGCATCAGAAACTGCTCCTGTAGGTAAGCACTGGATTTGAGAGGCTTACTTCAGCAGTACGGTGGAAAAGCAACTGAAGATGATTCTGACATCAGCTTCAAGTCTCCACATGCATGTGTGCACAGGCACCCCCCCTCCCCCAAGGTGTGCTTCCCCAAATAAAACAGCAACAAACACAGAAACCATACACTCTGAGAAATGGAACTCACTCAGGAACCAACACAGTGGTTGCTGGTCTTAGGCATTTCCAGTCATCTAAGACTGAGTTTCCTGGAAGCTAGCTGGAGGAGCTCAGAGTAGATAAGGCCTACAGCTGGTGGGAGTGTGTGCTGGGACATAATCTTGTGGGGGATCTAGTCTTTTTTTTTTTTTAGGAATCGCAAAATTTAGTACAGATGTCTTTTGTTGTTGCTGTTGTAGCTGTTCTTGAGACATTTAATGTGTGTGTGTGCATGTGTGGGTGTGTGTGCATTTATGTCTGCAAGTGTGAATGCATTTGGGTGCAAGTGCAAGTATAGGTACCTAGAAGCCAAGGGTTGATGTCAGGTGCCTTGACAGACCACTTTCTACATTATTTACCAATACCGGGTCTCTTGCTGAATCTGGAGTTTGTTAATTTGGCTAGTCTAGCTAGCCAACTTGCCCAAAAGATCCCTGTCTTTGTGTCCCAAGTTGACCGCTGGGATTTATGGCAGGCCACCCACCTACCCAGACTATATAGGGTGCTGGGGATTTGAACTGCCCTCATACAAGCAGCTTATGCACTGTGCCATGTGTTCAGCCTGACATTCAGTATTTCAAAGAAATTAATCCTCCCTGTGCATGCCTCGGGAATGAAGTGTGATGTGTCCCTCTTGGGGTAAGTTTCTCTGAAAAGTAACCAGGTAGGATGGTGAAGGAGAAGGAGGAGGAACTTGCTGCTTCCCCAGGCAGAGCATCGCTGCTCAGCCCAGTCTTCCACACCTGGTTGGTCATATGCCCTTAACCCTAACACTGCCACTCACTGAAGCTCAACACACAACACCAGTGCTGCTGAGTTACCTCCCCCTGTCTCTACCAGTCGCCCAGGTGTCTAGATGAGGCGTTTTCTTCCTTCTCCTTCTTTTCTCATGGCTGATTCCTAGGTGTGTTCTGTGGTTGTGATAATCTGTGATGTCTCCAGACACTGTGACCCTTAGGAGCAAAACTGACTCTCAGGACAGTTACTTTCCACTTCTAGAAACACAATGCCTGTGAAGGCCCCTTGAACTGAAGTTATAGGTGGTTGTAAGCTGTTATGTGGTGCCAGGAACCAAAACCCAGTCCTCTGCAAGAGCAGCGAGCACACTTAACCGCTGAGCCATCTCTCCAGTCCCTTATTTAGTAACTCAAATGTAGACTTATGGAGGAAGGTATGTTAGGTACGTTTGTCACTCTGTGATTTCCTCCAAAGAAAGAACTTCGGAATAGAACAGCTCGCAACTACTCCTGGTACTCTTTACGCCATGCTCCAAGAACAAGGGTTTATGATCACAGAGTGGTTCATGGAGGTGAGATACAGATGCTTACGATGTCATACAGGGCGATTAGAAATGGACTTTTGATGAAGATGGCACATGATACAACAATGTGTCACAATTAACTTTTATTTTCCAACCATGGACCTGATAGCTATTGCCCATTTCTGGGCACATGGCAGTGTGTTAAAGTAGAAGCAACTCTCCTGATGCAGCAGGAGCCTGGGGCATGCTCTGAGGCTCAGAGGGTAATGGGTCTCTCTGTTGTTAGTACCTGCTTGAGGCTTGTTAGGTCACAGGTGTACCAAGCCCTGCTTCTGGCATCTGTTAACAAGATTCCTGATATGCAAAATCCAGACACGTCTTCCAGCAGATCTGATTAAGTTCACTACATATATAACTATGTTGCTATGAAATGACATTACCACTTTTTTTTTTTTT
>JAQQSO010002815.1:0-14062 GCA_028658305.1 Pachyuromys duprasi
GAGAGAGAGAGAGAGAGAGAGAGAGAGAGAGAGAGAGAGAGAGAGAGAGAGAGAGAGAGAGAGAGAGAGAGAGAGAGAGAGAGAGAGAACAAGATACACCAAACCCCTGAAACCCTTGATAAATAACAAGGAATAAAAACCTTCCAAGGAAATGAAGAAAGACCTCTTGTGGCTTTACCTGTTTTGAGAATATGCCTGTTAAATAAATTTTACACGTGACCCAAAGTGTTAGCCAAGTAAGTACATATGGTGAAACTTTAGCAAATACTTATGAGGGAAGGAAGCCACAAAGGAATTAAAGATCCTAGCCACATGTTTATTTTTTTCACCCAAACTGTTAAAAGTTATGTCATTTTTCACTGCAGAATGGAGGCTGGTTAATGGATTTAACACTGCCATTTGGTCTAATTTCCTGATGTCTGCTCCAATCCTTGGACAGCCGTGTACAGAGAAGAAAAGAAACCTAGACCTTCATCTTGTTTTGTGTGTTTTCACGAGGCACTTTTTCCCTCATTGAAAGTTGATGTTGGCTGGAAGAGAAAAAGATTCAAGATACTGAATTTTAAGATATGTCTATCTCTGAAACGTAATGACTAAAATAAAATCACTTTCCAACAGAAACAACTCCTGGTTAGGAAAGAAAACACAGAGGAAATAAAAGGAGAGTCCCCACTTCTTGAAAATATATTTTCTTCCGTTAATAACTTTTAAGCTTTCTTATATGAATCTAGGTTCATCTTCTGAGTTTGTTTTTGTTTCTTTAAAAAAAAATCACCAGAAAATTAATGGTAATAATTATCTTCTCCATGTTTTTTTTTCTGATTCCTTTTTTTTGTTTGTTTGTTTGTCTGATTTTCTCAGGTAAGGAAACTACAGGTTGGAAGAATGTGTGCTTGTCTAACAGAAATTTGTAAGATTTTCGAAGACCTTCCTATAATTTTTGTGCTCCTGTTCTTTTATACACTATAATGAACCTGAGGAATTTGACTAACTGCATTAAGGACATTCATAAACAAAATTAATGATCACTGGAAATTCATAAAGGGTTTAAGCAGTGTATGATTTCATATTAGAACTTATCCACATATGATTTGATGACCTTGGATTATTTTCATCTTTTGTGAAGTTTACTGCCTCATCTAAAATACAGGAAGTAGCTTCCATTGAAGTTGGAAGTATCTAGTATTGTTGATAAGTACTATTTATTTAATCAAGTCCAGTGTCACTCCAAAATATTTTGTAACTCTATGGTTGTCTCTGTGTATTTCTGTGTTTCACTGTCTCTGTCTCTGCTTGTGTCTCTGTGTCTCTCTCTATCTGTCCCTGTATGTCTTTCTATGTCTCTGTCTCTCTACATTCATATTTCTTCTTGTTCAGCCTAAGCAAATGGGTTGCACAAGAGAGTATAGCTGCGTTTCTTGAAGTTCACTCCTACCAAGCACATCAGGAGCCTTTTAGAATGATTTTTTTCCCTCTCCTATACACAGTCATCATTGCATTTGAGTGATTGTCTTATTGCAAAACTAATACAGGATTTATATATTTGGATTATAGATATTATCAGAAAAATTATTATTTATTTCTTTATTTTGCAGAAGTATTTTAGCTTTAGACTCCTCTTTATTTTAGCTTTAGACAGAGAATATGTGCCAGTATAGATCATTTCTAATTAAAGTGCATCCTCCTTGAAATATCAACAAACCAGCAAAGAAAGTAAGGAGAGTTCCAGGCATCACCAATTCAATTTGCTTCACAAGTTACAAAATTCTTTAAGGGTAATGCTTAAGACTAACTTACTTGTGTGTATAAGTGTGTGTACACTATTTATATTCTTTTTGATGATTCTTAAATTTTATATATATTGGGACTTTGAAAGTTTCAAGCTGATGTTAACTTGGTTTTATTTCCTCACTTATTATTTAAGTCACAAGGGGTAAAAAAAAAATTAAAAAATGCCCTGCATACCACATCTACTTTAGAGAAGAAATCCAATAATACTGTGTGAACTAATCATGAGATTTATTAAAAAGATTGGAGATTATTTTGACCAAGTGTTGACAGTCTGAAGTCTTAGATTTAAAAATTACTTTAATAGCACTGCCAAATTCATCTTACCCTTTAATTAATATGAAATGTTGAAAAAAGTTTTAGTGCAAAATATGTCTTTATTTCCTAGCTTTAGTTAGTATTTATAAATTATGGAAATAATGTGGGGGGTCAGAGTTTTGTTTATTTTTAGTAAATAATATAACAGGGAAATATTTTTGGTGCATGAAGATTAAAAGAATTTCACATAAGAATGTAGGATGGACAGCAGGTGTCACAAGAAAATTTCATCAGACACTAGTGTGACCTACATGTTTCCTCTGATCCTCTCTACTCCCACGAAATATATTGGAAAAATTAATCTTGTACAAGACTGCAGGACCCAACAGTGACCTTAGCCAAGTTTCATAACTTCTCAAAACACAATCTGTACCATCACCATGTAAAGAATGTGATGGGTCAAAGTGTCATTTCACTTTCTCAATGACAGAGGAAAGCTGCTGTTTTAATACATTCCCTATATAAACACATCCTATGCCAAACATGGCTCATTTGATGATTTCCCTAAAGTGTTGGAAATTTTACTGTATTTAATCAGAAAGATAATAGGCACTGTGGGACCCTGCTTGGTAAAGTAATACAGGAATCTTTTCTCTCTAATTAGCTGTTCCAAGGTTGAAAACAATTTTAATAGTGTTATCAAGGCCTATCTGACATAAATTACTACTTTGCTGTGATGAGGTCAAAAGGTTTAGATTCTGTTACAAATTTTCAAGGCAGTACATTATGAAGCACAAGGTTCAGTAGGCAGCTGATCCAAAGGTTGCATTAGCAGAGTGTAAACTGGGTATGCTGGGCTCAGTGAAAATAGGTAAAAACATAATTATGTAATAGTGTAGATTTTTCTCAATCTTTGTGGCAAAGAGTTACTCAAATAGATTTGAATTAGCTTGATTGTTAAAGCAGTTCAACACTGACATAAAACAAATGATTAATAGGTTATGAAATTTTATTTCACGGACTTGTGATCTAAGGAGTGCAGAGTCCCTATTTTCTTCAACAGAATGTTTCTAACTAAATGTGCCAACTATTACCCAGCTAACCCTCAGAAAGTGCCTTTTTCTGCAACCATCAAATGTAAAGAATTCTCACAAAATAGCCTCAGAAACCAGAATTTTCAAAGTACTTCAACCATTGCATAATTGTATGTGACAGACCACATAGCTGCTCTGTATCCATAACACAGGAGAAAAGTCTCTATTTCCTAGTGAGTTCATCCTCATCATGCCATGACTTCTACATCGTAACAGCAACATATTATTCAAATACTTGCTGTGATAGATATTGCTGATGTGGAAAAAAAGCTTATTTCATGTCATACAAGAGAATTGAGCATACAACTGCCCACAGTATGGTAGCTTTGGTGTTGATAATAAAGAATAGGTAACGGTTCTTGGGGCTACCATTCTAGCCTCTTTAAACATTATTTTACATTATTCTATTTACATTCACAGAGTTTGTAGGCAGTACGATGTCTTGACCGCCAATTTGATGGGATGTAAAATCACCATGGGAACAAGTTTCTGGGCATATCTGTGAAGGCATAACCCAGACAAGGTTAATTGAGATAAGGAAAGCCACCCTAAGTGCCAGCAGTACCACTCCAGTGGGTGAGGTCCCAGATAGAATAGGAAAACATGAGCTGAGTATAGGAATTTGTCACTTTATGGTGGTGGAATTTTGATCTGTGCAATGTGACCAGCTACCTATTGCTCAGGACACCTTCTCCCCATCTGCTATGTCGGCCTGTATCACCATAGAGTACAAGCTTAAATACAATACATTGTCTTAAGTTGCTGTTTTCAGATGTCCAGTCGCAGCAGTGAGTGAGATCACTAAGACTACAACCGTCCCTGGTACTTCAGGACCAACTACATACACCACATGTTCAATAAACTATTTTATTGCATCAAGAAACCATACCAAAGACGTTAGTTTGTTTGTGGAGATGCACTTTGATGAGCACACAGAGGTAACACTGCCTAAACATGTATTTCTCAGGGCCTGTTGTGTTCTTAAATGAAACAGGAATGTTGGATTGGCTTAATGATTCTTTTTCATTTGGTCAAATTTGATCTTCTAACTCCTCCTTTTCTTCCAATTTAGACAGTAGTGAAGACTTTGCAGTTACTATTCTATGTAATTTTATGAGACTGGACTGGATTTCAAAGGAAGCTGTAGTATGAAAGGGAAGTTTATCCTTCACTCCTTTGGATTCAAGGAAGGAGAAAGACACTTGACACAAAAGTGTTTCCCGACATCGTGGCCCAAGTTTGAAGAGAAATTTATTGCTGAACACTGAAAACCTGATAAGAAACACAACTATTTCACGGTGGCCCCATGCTTATTCTGCAGTCCTGGAACCACTGATGCTTTAAAGATAAGACAAAAGTGATCTTTTAAAATAAGAATAACATAGAAGCTGAGATAAGAGGCAGTCCATATGGATTTGTGGAGCACAGAAACTTTATTCAGAATCTCCTGGATATTTTAGAGTAGTTGTTCTGAAAGGAATACTGAGAGTCTATGGCCAAAGATGAAGTGTAATATAATGCCGAAACATTCACTTGAAGAGGAACAGTATCTTGATATTAGTACATGGAATATGCCTAATAATCCAAATGAACAACATTGGCATCAGTAATTGATAGAATTGCTCACAAGCCGCCTTCGCCTGGGGTGCCTTTTCATATATGCATGTGCAGAAACACTAATTTTCTGAAACCAAATCATTTTCAGTTGAAATACCGTCCAATAAAGGCCTCAGAGGTCTCAGATCTTGTACAAGAGTCAGTCCAACCTGGAACCATTATGTCATCTGTCACCTGAAGTATGAACATGTCATCTAGAAGTTCAAGACTGCAGACACAGATAGGAAAATTGCTTCTGACTTAGCCTGCCATTTTGGAATAGCTTTGGAAACTGAATTCCAAGCACACAGAACTCAAGAGAAAAGGAACATAATGACGATAGTGTGTGTGTGTTCATAAAAATGGTGCTCATTATACAAAAGTAAAACTGTTTTTTTCTGAGATGATCTTAAAATACTAACAACAATAGCAAAATATGAGGCTAGATCAATGCGATGCTTTCAACAACTGGAATAATGTTTACATTTCTTCCCTTTTAATTAATTCATTTATTCACTTTACATTCTGATCAGAAATTCTCCCTCTATTGTCTCCTCCCACATTCTCCCTCTAAGTTCCTCTTTCCCCTCTCCCCTCCCTTTCAACTCAGTGAAAGGAAGGCCTCCAATAGATATCAACCTGCCTTGACATATCAAATTGAAGGAGGGCTAGGTGCATCTTCTTCTATTGAGTCTAGAGAAGACAGCCAGGCCAATTAGGGAAAGGGGTCCAGGGCAGGCAAAAGAGTCAAAGAGAGACCCTGCTCCTGCTGTTATGGGTCCTCCATGAAGACCAAGCTGCATATTTGTTACATATGTGTAAGTGCCCTAGTTCTGTCCCATGCATGCTCTCAGGTTGGTGGTTCAGTCTCTGTGAGCCCCTATAGGCCCAGGTTAGTCGATGCTGTAGATTTTCCTGTGGTGTCCTAAAACTCTCTGGCTCCTCACATCCTTCCTTTCCCTCTTCCACAAGATTCCCTGAACTCTGACAAATATTTGGCTGTGTGTCTCTGCATCTATTTCAATCAGATGCTATGTGAAGCCTCTCACACAACAGCAATGCTAGCCTCCTGTCTTCAAGTAGAGCACACAGCCATAAATAGTGTCAGGGAGGACTCTCTCTCATGGCATGGGTCTCATGTTGGGCCAGACCATTCTGGCTTTTGCAGTCTCTGTTGAAAAGTTGAATTTAATTCTAATAATCCTGCTGCTGTGGGACCAGTAGGAAGGGGATCACATGGGAGGGGCCCCACCTGGTTGTCGCCTGTGCCAGTAGGCCTCTGGGAATGCAGGCCAGGAAATGGAACAAATAGTGGACAGGGCATAGTGCACTGCTGCTGGGCTTGCCCCGGGGAGTCCTGGTTGTCCCTAGTGCCAGCGGGCCTAGGAATGCAGACAGAGCCTACTGATTAATTGTTTTCAAGCCCCTTTTGATAGTTTAGTTGTGAAAGACATTTATGTAGATCTGGCTTTTACATCAGCTTACAGCATCACCACCACCAATAATATTCATATAATACCTGTTATAATAATTCATGTCTGTGGATGTCCAGAGAGCTTTGAAAATATTTAACTAAGCATTCCAAAGACCTACTACTTACTATCTTTTAACGTCCTTGAGAATTTTTTTTCCCTACTTAACTGTGTTCAAACTAACACATAGCAGAGTTAACTGTGTGATATATAGAGAAATGTAATATAGTAAAATGTGTGCAGTGGAGTGTTTGGAAGCATGGATAACTGCTTCACAAAAGTAGCTCTTCAGACAACAGTCAATACATTCAAAGCGGCGGCTTGAGAAATGGTCCTGCAACTGAGAGTACTTGCAGAGAATCCGAGTTCCATTAAGGGCACCTACATGGCAGCTTACAACCAGTTTCAGGACATATGATGTCCTTTTCTGTCTGCTGTGGGATCCTGCAAGCACATGGTACACATAATCTCACACAGCCATGTATGCCCACACCTCCAAATGAGCAGCACATCTCCAAACTAAACTTAGAGTACAAAGAAATTAAGTTAAGATTGACGGGATGGACATCAGCTACCCAGACTTTGTTTTGTTTTGCTTTTGTGGAAACCTCCTGACCCTCATAGAAAGGTTGTTCTACTCACTTCCAAAAACCACGTGAGCATGTTTATTTTGATTACTTCTTTTTTGTTTTCTTCCAAATCAGATGCCAGTGGATGTGTTTATTTGGGAGGAAATGGTAGAAACAATTTCCTGTCATTGATGCTTACCCAAATTTGGAAGTCAAAGAAAAAGAACAAAGAAGACTGCAGAAATTCTTCTGCACATGTAAAATTTCCATTCCAGACCAGATTCCCTAATGCTAGGCTATCTTAACATCCACATTCTTGTGGTCTTCAGTTAATATCATATTTTGCATCTGGTTCTTTTTTAAAAAAAATTGACAGCCTAAAGTATACATACATAAAAGCTTCCACTAAAAAGCATGGGTGTATCAGCAAAGTTATTACTTAGCTTCAGGCAAGACAATGCTGTTTGAGCCATTTGAACTCAACATTGACAAAACAAATTATTTTTAAACAGGTTAGTGAAGAGGTGAGATGTTCTGCTGGAGTTGTGCCTAACCAGAGCTAGGGCTTTGTTTGTTTAAAAAAAATGGGAAAAAGTTAAAATATGATATATTTACTAGCACTTTAACATAAGGTTGAGCAAATAGTTTGTATGTTGTTTAAATTAAAGAAGTAGACATCAGTAAAGAAGGGCTTACCAAAACCAAAGAAAATACTTCAATGTTTATCAAAATGTTAACCAATTAGATGAAGCAGCAACTCCAAATTAAATAATCAGAATTCAAGCCAGAAAGGATACAACCATTTTACATATGCCTTTGTAAAAGAGTAATCACAGAAAAAAAAGTCTTGAGGAAGTTTCCAAATCAATTGTAATTGAGTTATTTGCAAGTAAATTAGTGCATGCCTGAGCTAAGTTGAACCATAGCAAAGTACATAGAGACCATTCATGGCCAGACACTTTCATAAAATCATATAAAGCTAATAAGATTTATGTTTATTATATGTGAAGAACTCATGTTGTCTTATTTTCTTAATGATAACTTCTAACCAATTATCTGATACTAAGACAAAAGCTCTAGTCTATGAGACAGGAATGTGAGGTTTTAAAAGTAGAAAGAATTTAAACCTTAAATTGAGCAATGGATAAATTTAAATAAAAAGTTAGCAACATTTTAGTGAATAATTGAAAAAAATGCAGTGTGTTTGCTTACTAATAGGAAGAAAATAATATATTTTTGGAAGGTTTTGTTATCCCCTTATTTGTATACCTAACATTGCTTGAATAGGTTAAATAAGAGAGTTGAAAAAATCACTGGACAGAATATACACATATATATGTATAAATACATATGTATACGTGTGTAGTCTGTATATATATGCATATATAATGTATATTCTGTCCAGTCATTTATATATAACATAATATTATATATATAATATTACACATACCCATATATACACATGCACATACACATATATATTCATATATATATATATACATATACCCATACATATATGTATGTTTGTGCTTTTACCAAAGAAATAGATTTTGTAACTCTTTTCTTTCTACACTAGAACTTCCAATGGTCTTATCTGAAAGGAATATTGCAACTCTTAGCTCTTACAAAGGTTTTAACCAGTGAGTGCATTGGTTACTTCATCTGTAAAGAAATGGGATAGATCCTGTTTTGTAAGGCCATATATAAATAAATCTTAAATCTGCCTAAAATCAAACAGCACTAATTAAATGTTCCTTTGTTCAGCCTGATGAGTTCTACATGCCAGCTATCTTTTATTTCGTCAAGTTATCTACATACATAAAACCTGAGACATAGATAAGAAAATTGTGGCAAATTAGGATATAACATGATTCTTCAGATATTCTGTGAACACTAAAAACCAGTATGAATGTCACCTGTGGTCCTTATCCCCATTGAACAGACAACATAATTCCTGAGTAGTGTTAACTCCAGCTTCAGTATGGTTGTTGAATTTAAAGAACATAAGTAAATATGAAAACTTGTTTGCAACACTTGTTGTTTCAACAATGGGCTTTTAACCTAGGTTTGAGACCAGGATCTGCTACTATTCTGATCACAAATGATAGACATGTGATTCCATATAGTTACAAGAGAAAAAAATCAGGACAGTCATTCTGTGTTTGATGAAGCAAGAAGTACTCATCCTTGGATATTGGATAGGTAGTTTTGACAACAATTACTCTGCCTATTTTACTACCGTCAGTGAGTAACTTCAGAGTGAAACCTAAACAAGGACCCCTGGTGCCAGCCAGCCAACTGCCTTACCTCTAGATGCATAACCACAAAATTGTGAATCTCTAAGTTCTCTGTACTGCCCATGTCAGTTTCATTTCCATTCTCTGCTGAAATGAGTTCCAAGAATCTGGAAAGAGGGTTACCTAAATGACTTACAATGTTTTATCAAAGGTACTTTTTTAACATTTATATGTGCCTTTGAAATTTTTAAACAACAATTTAACTAATGATATGAAAATAATATTTATAATATCATATTTACTATGTGCTTATCAGTATGTAGTAAAAGCATTGCAAATTTCATTTCATTTCAATTTAATGAGAAAAGAGCCATACTTGTGATGTGTTTCTAATAAAAATGGCCATTGGAGATTAGTAAGTTTTTATTTTTATCACACAATTAATCAATAGAGGACTGGAGTTACCAAAAGATTTTATTTATGTTTTTGAACATTTCTTAACCAGTATATTCTACTGCATATATATGTATATATATGTATATGTATATGTATGTGTATATATGTATATATGTATGTATCAGGCGCCAAGCGAGGGATGTTCTGGAAACATACTTGCTCCTCATAGTCCTATTTTGAGATTCTATTTAGTGCTAGAGAATGCAAGCAACTGGATAGCTGAATTGGAAGCAGAGGCTAAAACACAATCAGAATAATTCATTTTTCTCACCAGAGACTTAAGTACATTCTGATTGATTTCCATTCATTTATTTTGGATTTTGTTGCAGCACATTTCATTTCCAAATAGACACAAATTTTATTTATTAGAAAGTATTAGGCCAAATATTTTTTTTTTATTTTCAAACATATTGCAGTTATTTCCAAGGACTTTCTTGTCTATTAACAACTGAAAATTGTAATATGCTTGCTTAATTTCTAAGGTAGGAAAAAAAGTATGCAAGACACAGACTTTAGAAAACAGTGACAAATAGGGGAAACATTGCAACCATGTATTTGTAAGAAGAGGAACCTCTTAACAGGACCTCAGAATCCAAGCAAGCTCTGCAGTCCTGCTGAGTTCAGGATACCAACTCAGGAGGCCAAGGTCGGCCTTTAAGGATGTTCAGGCAGCTAGTATTTTACTTTTGCTTATTTGCTTGTTATTGTGAATAGGATTCTATAAGAAGAAATAAAATTGGAAATAACCTCAAGAATTTTGTATACACAACATTTTAAATATTTCTGAAATATTTATACACATGCTTTTTACAGATCGGTTACAACAAAATTTAAAAAGAAGGTTATATATATATGTATTTAATATACACACACATATATATTTCACACATATTAATAAGAATGCTAGATATAAATAACTAACATATACTTACTTACAATGAAAATTGCCTTATTTCCTTTGATTTGTTAATAAATCGAAAGGGACACATAGTTGAATTGTCTTGTCTCATGGAGAGCTCAGTCACTTTTTAACCCACTTGTATCTAATTAGATCACACCCATGCAGGATAACATTCATTTGATCAAGTCACTGCAAAATGACAAATTATAATTCTGTGTAGAATATTTCTTTCCAACTAAATTTTAGTTTCACTGATAGGCTGGGAGAAACAGTATGGAACCTACAGAAATGGCCCTTGAAGTTTATTTGAATTTGCAACATATTAAAAGGGAAATCTAGGATTCTTAATTTAGAAGAATATGCTTGGTACCTCAAAATATGTGACAGGTTAATTTTGCAAAGTCAACAAAGAAGATACAGACTGTCCAGAAGCTGAACTGTTCCCTGAGCTCACATTATAGCTATCCATTATACATCTCTTCTCTCAGACATCACAAAAGTGGGCTATAAGCGATACCATTTCTTCCAAGCCAAAATGCATACATACATATCTTTAGAGATGGACAGGAAATTATTAGAAGAATACCTGGATGTGTTACCTGCTTCAATAACAGCATAAGATTAGTCTGCATTTCAGCCATAAGCCAGATAGGAAGAAATGTTTCAGGTTTTATTGAGAGTAGTATGCTTATCTGCTTCTCATCTGTCTAATCTGGAAAGCGGGCAGGAGGAAACAGGTAGTCATTTTTCTACCTTTTATAGGAAAAAATCGTATCACTTCTTTATCTATAAGCAGCCATATTAAAGACCATTTTCTAAGTGTTTCAATTTTTCTTAAACATTCTGAAAATATGCATTGGTTTGGGTCATTACAAGACAAGTTTGCTATCTCTGTTACATGTATTTTTGGTTATTCAGGAGTCCTACTAACAGGATGCCTTGTTACCTACTTCCCTCATCTTTGAGTCATTACATAAATAAAACCACAGGCAGGAGGAATTGAGCCATAAGGTGCATTTTCGGTATGATGCACTTAAGACCACTGAGAGTAGTACAGTGAGATTCATTTCCTGTGAAACACACTGTATAATCAAAAGCTAAGCCAAGAGAATAAACATTTAGAGTACAGAATGAAAGTGATTGTTAGCAAGAGGAAAAATGTGTCATGAAATACAGAGCAGAAGCTCAAAAGATCTGTCCCATGCTCTTCAACCATTCTTCAGAGCTCCTTCAATTTTTGTTGTTTTATGATGTTCACAAATTGTTTCATTGAATCCCATATTCTTGCAATTCTTCATGGAATCACCTCCTACTGTCTCAGTAGAAGCTAAACATAAATATCGCTTTATAGAGCTATTATGTTTTTCCATGAGATGTTTATTTTTACTCAGGGTGAGGTTGACTGTAACATAATATTGTCAGCATCATATGTATAAAATTAATGCACACATTTATGTCTATATTCACATTTATATATCAGTGCAGAATAATCAATGTCTCAATTGCACTAAAAACTATCTAAAGATAATTAACTGTCTATAAGTAATTATAATTACTAAAAGTCCTTACTTCTGTATTTACCCAAGTTAAAAAAAACTGTAATAGCAAATGAGTTCTGATTCAAAGACAAGAGTATCAAGATTATTATAAAAAAAGAAATGAGTTGAACACAATTCCCCAAATTGCCAAGGAAATATCCCCTGTGTCTTTATAACCTCTTCCTTTTCTAACTTTTATTTCCAGTAGTAACTCAAATATTATTGATTAATATTGTAGCTACAACAATAACAACAAACTCAGGTGTGGATGAGACACACAGACACAGATAAACACCAACACACACACACACACACACACACACACACACACACACACACAAAGAGAGAAAGAGAACAGATAGCTTTACCATATTTGTAATGATGATTAAACGAAATCACTTTGCACTTATGTTTAATTAAACAATGTACAGATAAGATCTGTAACTTACTGGTTTTAGCTACCAAAAGTCCAAATTGAAAAGATAATATGGCACAAAATGAGATATGTATGTCTTCCCACTATAATAATGAGCCAAGTTTTATTCTAAATATCACAATTTAAAAAAAGATATGTATTCTAATTCCAAACTTCCTCAAAAAATATTTATGAATTCTACAACATCTATATACAACGAGTCATTCTAAGCTATTTTGTGCGCATTTCTGTGGGGTTGGATAGTATCAATGTTGCATTACGAGTGGGGATATTGTGAAGATGTGAAGAAACTGGTATTGGATTTTAAAGTCTTCTTACTTTAGCACTTTGTCTTACAA
The DNA here is from genome assembly GCA_028658305.1 of Pachyuromys duprasi. NCBI lineage: Eukaryota > Metazoa > Chordata > Mammalia > Rodentia > Muridae > Pachyuromys > Pachyuromys duprasi. Next base: position 12,684 of record JAQQSO010002815.1, read on the forward strand.
AAACAAACACACAAGATAGTCGCATGCTGACATTTGATGTATCCAGAACTCAGATTTGGTTCTACTTGGCGTCATGTTAGTTTGTGGTCTATAATAGGTATAAAGGAAGAACCAAGAGAGGAAATATCAACTTGTCAGTGCAGAATGATTGAGCTACAGATCTGATAAGAGGGAGCACTCATGGTAGACCTTACAGTAGTGAGTAAAGTGTTTTGCTGTAGATACTGCCTACATTAAGAAATGATTCTTAATTTGGAAAATGACCTACCATTGGAGACCTAAATTTGAAAAAAAAAAGAGAAAGTACTGAGAATCTAATTTCTCCTGAGCTAGAGAAGAGGCAGATCCAGGGAAGATTTCAGAGAGAAACACATTATCTGTGCTTCAATTTTATTTTTAATGTCAGTATCGAGACAAGAACCAGGTGATCATTCTCATGTACTGAAGAGCGTTGTTTCTGTTATTACAGCACAGTTTGTTCAGATATCTATCCATGCTTATCAAGTCCATAAAACAATTACCCATGTGACTTCTGGAGTTGAGAGATGAGTTAAGCAGTTTTTCTTGCTTTGAGGGCTGTCACTTTAATGGTATTTATCAGTTATACTGGTCAAGCTAATGGACCTAAGTCATGCCTGCAAGCTTTGCTGCCATCATCCAAATGCTGGACTCAGTCTGGAATGCTGACCCGTGATGGGTCTGGGGCTAAAGTTCCATGTGGTCAAATGCCTTCCATCATACCTGAGAGTTCCTAGACTGAGTACACGAAGAAACTATGGGGCATCTGTCAGAATACTGACAGCCTAAACTTTGAAAGTCCAAACATCACGCCCTCAATGTCTTAGGAAAAATCTTTAAAACTAGTCATAATTTGAAGACATGTAATATGCTTTATTCTTTTTTATATAAATTTATTTATTTTTATATCAATCAAAGGTTAGGTACTTTGCATCCCAGGCGTAGCCCCCCTCCTTCATTCCCTTCCACACTCCCTCCCTCATCTCCCTTCTCCCTGCCCCCTCCAAGTCCACCAAAAGGGGAGGACCTCCTCCCCTTCCATCCAACCCCAGCTCATCCTGTCTCCTCAGGAACGGCCTCAATGTCCTTCCCTGGGATCTAGCCAGTCTGTCATTCCTCAGCATGTATGGGGGAAGGTCAAAGAGTCAGCCATCAAGATCATGACTGAAACAGTCCCTGTTTCCCTCACTAGGGTCTTCAGTCCAACACCAAGCTATCATGGGCCCCATCTGAGCGGGGGTTCCAGGCCACATCCACACATGGTCCTTGATTGTAGAAACCGTCTCATACAAGACCCCTGTGCCCTGCTCAGTTTGGTCTTTGTGGAGCTCTTGTTCTTCCCAAGTCTCACCAACCTCCCC
>JAQQSO010002816.1:0-14061 GCA_028658305.1 Pachyuromys duprasi
CTTGTGGCTCGTTTTCCTTACACTCCAATTGGAGGGTGTTGTGGACCGAATGCTTGCGTTGCCTGGGTGCAGTCCTTTCTGGCTGCTTTGCAAAGGAACGCATGTGTGGACTGCGGTTTTAGAGGTCTGAATTCTCGTCTGGAGTCTGGAACTGATGAGTTCTGTGAGCAAGTCTCTTAAACCTAGCTGAGCCTTAATTTTTTTTCTTTTTACTTACAAAGGAGGTGGTTTGTTGCATTGTTTTTATGCTCTTTTCAGCTCATTATGTTCTTGATTATATTCTTCTTCAAATCTATTGGGACACCCCCAACAACGAATGTTCTTATTTGAATATAAAGTAAATTAAATTATTTAATAGTGAATATATAGTTTGCACTCAACTTCATCAATTATAAATCCCTGAGTCATCTTATTTATCTCTATTCTCTTCCCTTTTTTAGTATTTTTTGGAAGGAGTACCAGCTATTAGTTTATTCATAAATATTCATTACTTATCTTCAGATTGCTTGGTTCTTTCAGAAAAAATTTATTATAATAATTTCTTTGTATCAGCGAAATTTGGTGTTTTATACTTAACAGTCTCACGTAAATGAATGCTACCTGATATAATATTTCTTAATATTTCTTAATGTTCTGAAATATATTTTAATCTATATGTTCCATTCCCCCTTTTATAGAATTTATTCATCGAAAATACTTTTATACAGAACTTGCCACATACAGTCTAAATTTTGCTGACTGTGTCCTTTTGTTCACTTATTTTCTCAATATATTAATGACTTGATCAAATTTACATATTATTTTTACATGGATGTTTTATAGATCGTGTGTTCATTTATTACTCTTTCTCTTTTTGTGATACAAAGAGCCTTTACTGGTCAGTACATTTATTTGTGATTACTTTTGCTTCTGATATGTTCAATTATTCTTGTGCAATCACTTAACACTTAGAGGAGAAGGAAATGTTTAGAACACTTAGGAAAGTTTAATTGAAATATTCAGTGCCAGAATATTTTTAAAAATGATGTTAAAATTTACAAGACAAAATAGCAAAGTGCAATATATTTGCTGTTGTCATTGTTGCTATATTTGACATCTTTTGCTGGTAGTAGGGAGGCTGTGTTTTAGAATTGCCATAGGAGACATTGATATGAAAGAGACTCAGGGTCCAGTTTGTGCTCTGTGGTGTTTGAGAGGTTGTCTTGAAGATATTCATCTCATGAAACCTCAGTTTCCTGTTTACTGATTAATGTGTATGCACATGACTAACATTCCTTAGACTTTTCTTCTCATACAGTTTTCAACACATAAGTAAAAGTTTGTATTTCAGCACATTTTAATGACTTTATATGCTCTTTTTGCAGTCTCACTTTTTAGTATTGTTGAGGAAAAATAAGGATAATTCAGCCCTATTCTTACTCAGTCAATAAAGTATTGTGAGGCTTATAGTGAAACAGGAAAGGGTCTCTTTATTCCTTACCCTGAATAATTTTCTCTTCCAGATTGTTGTGGGAAAGAACAGGAGTGGAAGCACTGCTCACATGCTTATCTACATACCTCTCCATTTGATCAGTCTGTCAACATCCTTGTTCTGCTTCTAACACCAGGCTTCTCTCTGTGACTGTGGAGCCTTTGATTCTTTCAAAATCTGATAAAGGAGCGGGGGTGATCATATCCTTTGTGATATGAAAAAAGCATTGTTTATAGTTTTCCAGAATTGAAAGAAATTGAAATTGCAATATTGTATAAACTCTTGTACAGAGAGTATAGCATTTTTAGTTTGTGGAATGTTTTCATAACTCATGTCTTTTATTTTTGTTCAGAGCAGCCCTGTGAAGTAGTTTTAGTAAAGTCTGTGCATGTTTCATATTATGATTTAGCCAACTCACATTCCAACTGGTTTTGGCTATGACTGACAGTTCTATATATAGCTCCACAAAAGAAGAAGAGAATTTTTTTTTACCTCTTTTGTCTGTAACTTTCAAGATTCATTCTCTTCTATCATAACTGATTGCTTTATTCCAACTTAATTGGTTTCTGTTAGCTTCTGCTTACTTTTCTATAGTCCAATCTCTTGCCTATGCATTTCAGAACTTGCATACCTTTCTTTTTCATTTGTTTAATTGAAAGATTTTTTTCTGTGACTATCCTTTCAACATTTTCCTCATGGCACATTTTCTTTCAGTGCTATCATTTACTAAGTGTATACATAGTTTTCTGCGTACAGTAAGAAGCTTTTTTTCTGAGCTTAATAATATTGTGTATATATGATTCAAGGCATAAAGGAGATTATTTTTTATGCTGTTCAAATGAAAAGTGAATTTCTGTTTCATTATTTCTATTTAAAAAGTTTTTGCCAGGGAGTTCTGCTAATAATCTCTTATTTGTTCTGGTGTACTAGTCCAATAGCCTTTGCATGTAGATATCTATGGATGACAGAGTTTGGAAATGCACTAAGAATTTGCCACTATGAAATGTTTCTTTGTTGTGTGTATGTTGGTATTTATACACACCCACAGATACTTGCAGATATTTTAAAAATGGTTGTATTCACTTAGTGAAAATGAAAAGTTGAGACATACTTTTATAAATCAGAGAAATGCTTAGAATTTTATTTTGTCTACCCGTTTGACAGTTTCCCATGTTTCTGTTGAAACTATTTGTATTCATAAAATATATTTCAAAAGTGTTATTAATTTGAAAGTTCCTAAATAGACCACTATTTTTTTGTGTTTGGCAAATAAGTCTGTCAAGGATGAGCTGAATACACAAGTCATGAAAATAAAGTAAATTTATAAACATGAAGATAAATTAATGCAGTGATTTTATTTCTTTAATTTCTTAAAGCAATTTCTTTCCAATAAAAGAGCATAAACTATATTTTATCTGCTTCTATAAATTTCAAAGGACAAATGCTAATTTTCTTAAAGATAGCAGATTTATTTGTGCATGTCTTTATAAAGTTTCATTGAACTAAGTTTTTTCATATTATTTCTATTACAACATTTTTGTAGCAAAATGTTGCAGAAGAGTTTTGTTTTTGTTTTTTGTTTTTATGAGACAGGGTTTCTCTGTGTAGCCTTGGCTGTCCTGGACTTGCGTTGTAGACCAGGCTAGCGTCAAACTCACAGAGATTCCTTTGCCTCTGCCTCCCAAGTGCTGGGATTATAGACTTGCACCACCACGCCTGGCTTAGCATTGTGTCTTTTAAGTTAAGAAGGTTCATTTCTGTTGTTGATGGTATAAAGTAGTTATCACTCTTTATAATAGTGCAGGTTTAGCTGAATCCGGTGGCACATGTGTGTAATCCCAGAACTTGGGGAGGCAGAGTTAGATCTCTGTGAGTTGAAGAGCTGTAGGTCAACCTGGCCTAGGAAGTGAATCCAGGACAGCCAAGGCTACACAGAGAAACCCTGTCTCAACAATCAAACAAACAAAAAAGTACAGGTTTAATTTTATCTTTTTGTTTCCCTTTCCATTTGCTTCTCTTTAACTGTTGGTTTATTTTGCTAATTTGAAAATCATTAACAAAATGGCCTTAAAGGAAGTCTGTTTCTAAGGGCTCTATTGATCATACTGATGTTGAAGTAAAAGTATATTGTCCTTTTATTGAGGATGTGGTGCAGTGGTAGAACATTTGCTGAGCCAGAACAAATAATTCGGTTCTTATCACCACAAAAAATGTGTGTACATGTGTATGTACTACAAGAGGACATGTGCACATACATGTATGTATGGTTTTATGTAGATGTATCTTTGTGGGTCTTGTGTTTGCCATTCAATATAATGAAAAGCTACTTGAGCAGTAAGCATGAATCATGACTAGACTCTAATAATTTTATCTTTATGTTCCTGTTGACAAAATAGATGTGGGCACAAATTATAAGCTGGATATAGTACTGTACTTATTTCAAATTAACAATTATTTACTTCGTGTTGTTGTGTAAAAAGCACCTAACATATTGGAGCTGCTTTGAGCAGAATGATAAATGTATTACCTTGACCTCAAGTAAATGATACTTGACAGGAGGACATAGAAAATTAATGTCTTATATAGTTAGAGAAAAAAAAACAAATTTAATTTGGTATCAAAATGATAGAAAGGTGAAAAAAACAGAGTGATGTGAAATTTGTTACGACACACATAAGAGCCAGTAAGTGTTTTTTTTTAATTTTTATTCATCTTTTCATTTTTATTTTATTTTACTATTAACAGTTTATTCATGCTCTATCCCCCTCTGCATCCCCTCCCAGTCCCACCCTCCCTCCCTCTTCTTCTATGCCTCTCTCCCAGTCCGATGATAGGGGAGGTCCTCTTCACTTTCTGTCTGACCCTAGCCTATCAGGTCTCATCAGGACTGGCTTCATTGTCTTCCTCTGTGGACTGGTAAGTCTGCTTACATCCCCCCCCCCCCCCCGACACACACACTCACTCAGGTGGATGTGATCAAGGAGCCAGCCCATGAGTTCATGTCAGAGACAGTCTCTGTTTCTATTACTGGGGAACCCTCTTGGACACTGAGCTGCCATGGACTACATCTGTGTAAGGATTCTAAATTATCTTTATGCACCTTCCTTGTTTGGAGTATCATTCTTACAAAAAACCATCTGGGATCAGATTTTTTGGATATGTTGCTCTCCTTGTGGAGCTCCTGTCCCTCCAGGTCTTTCTGTCTCCCACTTCTTTCATAAGATTCCCTGCACTCTGCCCTGTGTTTGGCTATGAGTGTCAGCATATGTTTTGATATCCTGTTGGGTAGAGTCTTTCAGAGGGCCTCTGTGGTAGGCTCCTGTCCTGTTCCCTGTTTTATCCCTCTTCTGATGTCCATCCAGTTTGTCTTTCTGAATGAAGATTAATCATCATACTCAGGGTCCTTCTTCTTGCTTAGCTTCTTTAGGTGTACATATTTTAGTATGGTTATCCTATATTATATGTCTAATATCCACTTGTGAGTATGTACCATGTGTGTCTTTCTGCTTCTGTGATACCTCACTAAGGATGATCTTCTCTAGATCCCACCATTTGCCGGCAGATTCCACGATTTCCTTGTTTTTAATTGCTGAGTGGTATTCATTGTGTAAATGTACCACAATTTCTATATCAGTTCCTCAACTGAGGGATACCTGAGTGGTTTCCAGCTTCTGGCTATTACAGATAAAGCTGCTTTGAACATGGTTGAGCAAATGTCCTTGTTGTGTACTCGAGCATCTTTTGGATATATGCCTAGGAGTAGTATGGCTGGTTCTTTTTTTTAAATTGTATTTATTTATTTATTTTTGCTTGTTTATTATTTATACAGCATTCTGCCTGCATGTATGTATGCTGTACTCCAGAAGAGAGCACCAGATCTCACTATAGATGGTTAGGAGCCACCATGTGGTTGCTGGGAATTGAACTCAGGACGTTTAGGAAGAGCAGCCAGTGCTCTTAACCTCTGAGCCATCTCTCCAGCAGTATGGCTGGATCTTGAGGTAGCATTGTTCCTAATTGTCAGATTGATTTCTCAAGTCGTTGTTCAAGTTTACATTCCCACCAGCAATGGAGGAGGGTTCCTCTTTCTCCACATCCTCCCCATCATGTGTTGTCACTTGAGTTTTTGATCTTAGTCCTTCTCGTGTGTTAAGGTGAAATCTCAGGGTCGTTTTGATTTGCATTTCCCTGATGACTAAGGGTATTGAGCATTTCTTTGCCATTTGATGTTCCTCTATTGAGAATTCTGTTTACCAATGTACCCCATTTTAATTAGATTACTAGATTTATTGGTGTTTAACTTACATTCTTTATTCTGGATAGTAGCTCTCTGTCAGATACAGGGTTGGTAAAGATCCTTTCCCAATCTTTAGGCTTTCGTTTTGTCAAGCACTATTTTGAACAGGTGTGGAATGAGTGGATATCATTCTCTTGTTCTTGACTGTAATGAAAATGCTACTTTTTCTCCATTTGTCATGATGTAAACTGTGAGCTTGATTTATGTTGATTTTATTATGTTGAGAAGATATTTCCTCTGAATCCCTAAATTCTCCAGGACTCATGAAGGGCAATTGGATTTTGTTAAAGTCCTTTTTTTCCATCACCTGAGATGCTCATGTGATTTCTGTTCTCTAGACTGTTTATGTGGTGGATTACATTTATTGACTTACGTATATGGAACTATTCTTGAATTTCTGGGATAAAGCTGGCTTTATGTGATGGATGATCTTTTAGATGTGTTCTTGAATTTAGTTTGTATTTTATTGAGAGGTTTTCCCTCTGTGTTCATCAGGGACTTTGGCCTATAGTTTTCTTTTTTAATGTGTTTTAATCTACTTTGGCATCAGAGTAATACTGGTTTTGTAAAATGAATTTGGAAGGATTTCTTGCTTTTCTATTTTATGGGATAAATTGAGCAGTTCATAAAGGTCTATTAGAATTCTGTTCTGAATCCATTTGGTCTTCAGTGTTTTTTAGTTTATAGATTTTTAATTACTGATTCTATCACATTGATTTTTATGGCTTATTTTCAGTGATTTACTCTATACTGATTTAAGTTTGGGAGGGCACATGCATCTGGAAATTTACCCATTTCTTTTATATTTTCCAGATTAGTGGAATATGTCCTTATGGTTCTATGAATTTTCTCAGTGTCTGTTGTAAATTCTCCCTTTTCATCTTTAAATTTTATTAATTTGTGTCTTATTTCTGTTTTCTTTTCGCTGATTTGGCTGAAAGTTTTTTTTTAGTGAGGTTCATCTTTTCAAATAATGCTTTGTTTCTTGATTCACTCTGTTTTTTTTTTTAAATATCTATTATTGATTTCAGCCCTCATTTTGGTTTATCTTCATATGTACTTTGTTGTCATTCTTGTTTTTCTAAGCCTTCAGATGCATCAGTTAGTTGTTCATTTGAGGTTTTTGATATTTTTTCATGTAGATGCTCTACTAGAAACATTCTCTTAGAATTGCTATCATTGTATCCCATAGATTTGGGTATGTTGTGTTTTTGTTTTCATACATTTCCAGGAATTTTAAATTTCTGTTCTTTATTTTCCCTTGGCCCAATTCTCATTTAACAAAGCATTTTGTGTAGTCTCTATAAGTTTATGTACTTTCTGTAGTTCCTTCTATTGTTCTTGATATCTAGCTTAATTCCATAGTGGTCAGAGAGAAAGTAGTATGTTACCTGTTTTGGGTCCTGATATATTGATCAGTTTTGGAAAAAAACTTTCATAGGATTCTGGGGAAAATATGTATTTTTATTGTTTCAGTGGAATGTCTATATTGATTTATGGCATTGTTTAACTCTATTGTATGTCTGATTAGATTTTGCGAAGAAGTATCCGTCCATTGGTGAGAGTGGTATTGATGTCACTCTTGTATCCCTTATTGAGGTTATCTGTGGTTTTAGATATAATACTACTTCTTTTTTGAAATTAAGTACACTTATTTTGGTGCAAACATATTGATAATTATAATACTTTCTTTATGGATTGTTCCTCTAATGAGTATGAAATGTCTGTCTTGTCACTTTTGACTAATTTAGGTTTGAAGTCTGTTTTGTTAACTCTTAGAATCACTACACATGTTTGTATTTTCCATTTATTTCCTTGGAGTACCTTTTCCCATTCTCTTAGCTAAGGTTATGTCTTTGATGGTAAAGTGTGCTTTTGGAGGCAGAGAAAAGGTAGGTCATGTTTTCTAATTCAGTCTTATGATCTGTGTCTTTACTGGGAACTGAGTCCATTAATATTCAGAATTATGATCAGAAGATGTGTATTGTTTTCACTTTGTTGATTTTATGGTGATTCTTTGACACTTTTGAGCAACCATCCTGGTATTATTTTTATCTTGGTTGTGTTTATTTTCTTTTTGACCGAAATAACCCTTTTAGTATCCACTATAGAGTTGGCTTAATGGTCATAAATTTTTAAAATTTGTTCCTGTGGAAATTTTTATCTGTGACTTTTAATAGTTTTGCAGGATATAATATTCTGGGTTGAGAGTTACAGTCTTTCAGAACTTGAAACACATCTTTCCACACCCTTCTGACTTTGAAATTTCTGTCAGATAATCAACCGGTGTTATTCTGGTGGGCCTGCCTTTATAAGTGATTTGATCTTTCTCTTGCAGCTTTCAATACTCTTTTTCTTCTGCTTTTAATGTTTTAATTATATGTCATGAAGAGTGTCTTTTCTGGTCATACCTATTTGTATGCACACTTTTATAATGTGATTTTACTAAAAATAATGTCTATGCCTTTGATACAGTAATTCTCCTTTTTCCATGCCTGTAACCTGAAAGTTAGGTCTTTTGATGGTATTCAAGAGTTTTCCATTTTTCTGTTTATGGGAAGGGTTCTTTTTTTCACATATAAAACTTATCACTGAATTTTAAAGTGATACAATTTCTCTACTTTGTCTTCTTGCCTTGATTTCCGAATGACCCATTCTATTTTTTTTCCCTGTGTTTTTAACATTTTAACAATGTAACACAGATAGAGATGTTCTTTTTCGGCCTTGAATTTCAGGAAATAAATGCCTCCAGGACTTGTATCTATATCATTCTCTGGCTTTTAGAAATTTTATGACCTAGTTTAACCAAATACACTTCCATATATATATATATATATGTATGTATATGTATATGTATGTATGTATACATATATATAAATCATCACATTTTCTTGATCAGTTGGTTCTTTGTTTACTGTTCAATGACCTTTATTTCTTCTGAGCAATTTTGCTGTGACATCTTCTTTGTCAGATATGCATATTGCTAATCTTGGTTGTCTTCACAATGCATGTTTGGTGTATCTCTTACCATATGTTTACTTTCATTTTGTGCTTTTGCCAATGTGGTGTGTCTCTTGCAGACCAGAAACAACTATATCTTGTTTTTTAATCTAGTTAGTTAGTGCCTATCCTTTAGCTGGAAAACTGACATAATTAACTTTAGTGGTTATTACTGAGATTGATTCTTGTAGTTTTGTTCATTGTTTACATAGTTCAAATATTTTCTTTCTCCCTTTTTTTATTTAGGAGATTATTTGCTGTGTTGAATGTGTTTGATTCTTTTCTTGTTCTTATTTGTTATCTATTTATTTCTAAAGTTTATTATTTCCTGATCACTTGTGTTTGTGACTACTCCCTCTTCTCTATATAGAATTCCTTTAAGTATCTTCTACAATACTAGATGAGTAGTCATGAACTGCTTAGTTTATGCCTATCTTGGAAGGTATGTATTTCACCACTGCTCTTAAAATGTAACTCTTCTGAGAGCGAGGAAAATGGTAGTGATTGTGTTCAAGACACATTGTATACATTTCTTAAATAATTAGTAAAAAATATTCTCAAAGAACACAAAAGACAAAAAGAATTCACCTGAATATAGTAATTCTGTTTAGCTTTTATTCACTGCTTAGATTACATTATTTCTTACTGTTCTGGATTTTTGAGGTTTCTACAAAGATGTCATTCTATTGAGTTTCACTTTGTATGTAAACTAACACTTTTCTCTTGTAGCTTTTAATATTGATTTTTGTTGTTGGTGGTAGTGGTGGTCTGTAGTTTTAATATTTTAAGAATGTAACATAGATTCTTTTCTCTACTTGGATTTTATTGGGGTAAATCTCTGCAGTACTTGTATCCATATTATTCTCTGGCTTTTAAAATTTTTGTGGCATAGTTTCACTGATTAGACTTCCTGTGTCCTTTGTTTGCTTCTCAGCTTCCTTTACTCCTCAAATTTTTAGGTTTTGTTTCTTAAGCATGTCTCAAAACGTTTGAAAGTGAACATCAGTGATTCTGGTCTCTGTAACATTCTTGGGTCTCTATAAATAACTTAGACTAACCTTCACATTTTCATGTAATGGCATGAAATTTCATATAAAGGCCTCTTTGTAGGGACTCCAGCTCTACAGAAGCAGCATGCCCAGGACCTGCATGGGTCTGCACTAGTCTCCTGCATGTTATGGCTTCCACTTTAGTGTTTTTGTGGGACACCTGACTGTGTAAATGAGTGCATCTTTGACTCTTGTGCCTGCTCTTGCGCTTTTTCCTTCTGTTGGGTTGCATTTGGTGATAGCCTGTGCTGGCAATTTGGAGAGACCAAAGACCAGAGACAGAGTGGTGGTTTGGAGCACACAGATGGAGAGAAACACTTTGGGGCACAGTGGCATGGAGGAGACTGCTAGCTGTGTCTGGGGTTGATGTATAGAACCCAACAAGAACCTCTTGACCTTTACTAGCAGGGAGAGCTAAAGGTCTCTGTATCCCCACTCCTCACTAACCTTTTCTCTCTCATACTTAAGGTTGAGGGGTGGAAGGGAGGTACAGGCCTAAGTTCTGCAAATAAATTAGAGTGTTTAAAAAGACCACTACAGGTGGCTCTCTGCTACAGGTCGCTTTCTACTACAGTTGGTGCCCAATGTGATTGGTAAGATAAAAAAGGCTGACAAGTGACAGCCAGATGTGGCTTAGGAATAATGGGAAACTTGGTTTTTAGAGACAGCAAGTTATGAAGGAGTGAATGTACTGTTTCGAGATGTCACTAGAGCATCAGCTGCTTCCAGGTTCTCTCCCAAAATGTTCCCAGAGGAAATTTCTGTCTTTGCTTTGTTTTCTTTTATACTCTGTGTTTTCAAAGATTGATAGAATGATGGATGAGATATGAAAACAGAAGTGTCACTCAATTTTGCTGTTCTGGAAGGGCTTACAGAGTTGGCAGTTCAACAGGAATGTTTATGGGTAGAGGATGAAGTACTTGGGAAACAAATGGTGCCACTGAAAAATAGGAGTTTCCAGCTCTTGCTGTCCTGGCCTGCTCTATGCACCAGGTGTTCAGAACACCTGAACAGGAAGCTGAGCAAGCCAAAAGAGCTCTGGAGCCAATTGCTCCAGTAGAGGAATTGCCTTTGGCTACACAGGCACCATCAGCTTTCCCAGTCTTTGTGCAACATATGCCTGCTAATGATATTGGTGAGGCTAACAATGAAATGATGTGGAGTCGAAATGCTAGATCTAGAGCATTTTAAAGAGGCCATCGTAAGGTATGGAATGCATTCAGACTTTGTTAAACAAACGTTAACTAACTGGGCTATGAAAATTAGACTTATTCCCCAAGACTGGAAAGAATTGGTGTCAGCTGTGCTAGAAGCTGGTCAACAGTTACAATAGTAATATTGATAGAGAAATAAAGCCACAAAAATAGAACAATAAAATATAACAAGGGGGAAAATGTTGATAAAAATCAACTGCTTGGTGAAGGGTGTTATGCTGACTTATGAGAACAAATCTGAACTGATGGTATAATAATTGAACAATGTCGTGTGTAGTGTTAAGAGCGTGGTATATGGTTGAGGAGCCTGGTAAAACAACAGTATCATTTACTAAGGTAATTCAAGGCCCTGGAGAAACCTTCACCAACTTCTTACAGAGATTGTGTTCAGCTCTCAATAGAGCCGTATCAGACACTGAGACCAGACAGGTGTTGACACAGATCATGGTTTATGAGAATGCAAATACCGAATGTAAGAGAATACTTAGAATTTTAAAGGCATGAGGAGCCCCAGTAGATGAATGGATAAGAGAGACTAGTGTATTGGCTCTCAGGAGCATCATGCCAATATCATAAGTCAAGCTGTAGCCAAAAGTCTCAGACATTAAAATGCCTGGTACTTTAATTGTGTGAATTTGGCCATTTCCAAAGAAATATGGTAATTTCATTCATAGTCACCAAGAAGCAGCTTCTGGCTGCAATGTTCAAATGCCCACACTCTCCAGAATTTGTAGGCGTGGTAAGAAGAGAAGGGAAAGCATTGATGGAATGGGATTTAGAAGGTAACCTCTTGGCACAACTAAATGGACTGAGGGACCTTCAGCTCAAGGCCCTGCAGCAAAAAATACAAGCTGTCCTCCTTTGGTTAGCCAGGAGGTGACAAGCAGGGAGGAAGATCAAAACTAAAAATTTCTGATCACACCCATGCCACTGAAGGCAGTGAGACTGTGTTTCTGGCCATAGATTCGTCTCTTACACTATCCGCAAACTAACCACTGGTGTTTATGATCCTTTGTCTTCAGGGATAGTATGGATGATCTTGGGGAGAAGTGGATTAACTTCTCAAGGATTTATTGTGCATCCATGTATTGCAGATAGGGATTGAAAGGAAGAAATTAATATCATTGGGTATGTAAAGAAGGAGATGTAAATTAATGAAGGGGATAGAATTTACTCAGCTGTTACTCTTTCCTTACAGCAAGAACAAAACTGCTCTGGTAGAAAGAACAGGCACATTTGGAAGTACTAGAAAATGTGTGTTCTGGCAAACAGTGGTCAATGATCAGAGACTCAAATTAATGGTACAAATGAATGGTATTGAAATACAAGGCTTGGTAGATACAGAAGATGACATCAGTATCCTCTTTCAAAAGTCTTAGAATGCAAAATGGCCACATCAGAAGGTCATATACAGCTTATAGGAATTGGTAAATTATCTCAGGTAAGACAGAGTATACAGTTGATTAAATATGTGGGACCAGAAAGGCAAACAGGGATGTTGAGACCTTATGGGGCTGACATACCCAAAAATTTATGGGGAAGAGAACTTTTACAACGGGGTACTCATTAATATTCCTGCAGTCTCAGAGATAGACGATGATAAAACTAGAGAGGAAATGGTAGATGCTCTTTAAGAAGGTATTGATATGTGTAATCAAGAATAATCACTAGCTGTGCCCACTGTCCAAGCACAGGACATCACAGGGATTGAGTTTCCAAATTTATAAGAGGGGCCACTGCTGAGATTCCAACCAGACCTGTATGAAAAAAGCAGTGGCCCATATCAAAAGAAAAATTGCAGGCACTTGAACAACTGGTACATGAGAAGCTGGAGTCTCAACATTTAGAGTCTACTACCCCATGAAATTCCCCTGTGTTTGTTGTAAATCAGAAAAATGGAGGGTGATAATGGATTTCAGAGCAGTAAATAGAAAAATTCACCCAATGGGTCTTTTACAGTGTGGAATTCCTTTATCTTTGTTACCTAGACCATAGCCTAGATTGATTTAAAAGATTGCTTTTTCACAATATACTTGCAAGAGCAGGATAGGGAAAGGATTGCTTTCTCAGTACTAACTCTGAACCATAGTCATCCAATAAAGAGATATCTTTGAAAGGTACTTCCACAGGGAATGTTAAATAGTCCAACTTTATGTCAATATTTTATGCAACAAATGCTAGAAATAATTCATAGGCAATTTCGTCAATGTCTTATTTATCCTTACATAGATGATATTGTGTTGGCTGATTCTGATGAACATACTTTAGAGAAAATGTTTAAGGAAACACAAAGAATTCTGCCATTCTGGGAGTTACAGATTGCTCCAGAAAAAAAATACAGAGAGGAGGTTCTATTAACTATCTGGGTTATAAAATAAGTCAACATAAATGCAACCATAAAAGGTAGAGATCCATTGGGATTAATTTTAAACATTTAATGATTTTCAAAAATTAATGGGAGATATTAACTGGCTGAGGCTTCTGATTGATACTTATGATTAAATACTTATGAGTTAAGTAATTAGTTTAAAACATTACAAGGCAATTCAGATTTAAACAGCCCAAGAGTCTAACAGCTGAAGCAGAAAACGAGTTAATTCTGGTATAACAAAGAAACATATCTGCAAGATATATATGTGGATTGAATTGATCTTAAACTTGCTTGTATTATGGTCATTTTCCCTTCAAATCATTCTACTACTGAGCTCATGATACAAAGAGAAGATAGTATTATGAATGGATTGTTTTAGCACATAAACTAAAAAATTAAAGACGTAAATAGAAAAGATTTCTGAATTAATTATAAAAGGTAGAATAAGGCTATGTAAATTGTTAGGAACAGGTCTGGCTGAAATTCTAGTGCTTCTTAATAATGCTTTTCGCTGGGAAAGGATCATTACCAATCCTACTTCTGACAGAGGGCTAATATCCAGTATATATAAAGAACTCAAGAAGTTAAAAAGCAAGAAACCAAATAATCCAATTAAAAAATGGGATATGGAGCTAAAAAGAGAACTGACTGTAGAGGAT
>JAQQSO010002817.1:0-14060 GCA_028658305.1 Pachyuromys duprasi
GGTTGGTGTGCATCCGCTGTGTGCAGGGCTGTCTGAAATGGTGCCCGAGGACTTCTCTGTCTGGCCCGTGGACAGACACCCGAACTGGGGTTTTCGCTGGCGGATGCGTGCAGCTTTCGCCCTCAGTGTGTGGTTTGGTCAAGATGGTCCCAGGATCCTCTCAGCTGTGGGTTGAGACAGAAGTCGGGTTCTTCCCAGATCAGCTGGAGGACTCACACACTGACTGAGTTTTTGCTGGTGGAAGCGTTCGACTTGCGCCCCTGCAGTGTGCGGACTGGTCAAAATGGTCCCCCAATCCACTCAGTCTGGGTGGTTCCAATGATTGGTCCATGCCCGCCGCATACCCAAGGGTCGAATCAGAACCCAGGTGCAGTATGAGCTCGCAGGGCGCAGTTCAGTGAAATCGGCACCTGGCTCCTCCCGAGACTGCTCGAGTGACTGTGTGATCCAGTCTACAATGGCAGGTGCAGGCACCCAGTGCAGCTACTCGTCCAGATCAGAGCTGTGTGCTACTGGTCACCGGGAAATTTTTCCAGGTAATAACTGGGTGTCCCTAGGGCTTTCCCACTTGATTTTCTCACTGTAGGAGTTCTGCTCACCTGGCACTCACAATGCTGGCGTTTTAGGTCCCAGAGTTCAGTCTCCTGGTCGCTGTGTTGTTTCTGCTCTCCTACTCCTCAGACACAGTGTTCTCTTGTGGCAGCCATCTTCGAATCTCCTTCATTTCTACCTTGATGCACATCATACCCAGAGTCTCTGGGAGAAACAGTCCTCCAAACGCAGTAAAGATTATGCTTAATTTCCATGTTCAACAAAGTGATAAATACATTAGATAAAAGACAATAGTAATGGCCATTTTCACTATGCTAATCCTACCAATCCATGAGCACGGGAGATGATTCCATCTTCTAATATCTTCTTCAATTTCTTTCTTCAGATCCTTAAAGTTTTTTCAAACAGATCTTTCACTTGCTTGGTTAGAGTCACCCCAAGGTACTTTATGGTATTAGTGGCTATTGTGAAGGGTATTGTTTCCCTAATTTCTTTTTTGGCCCTTTTGTCTTTGGTATACAGGAGGGCTTCTGATTTTTTTTTTTTTTTTAGTTAATTTTGTATCCAGCCACTTTGCTGAAGGTGTTTATCAGCTGAAGAAGTTCTCTGGTTGAATTTTTGGGGTCGCTCATGTATACTATCATGTCATCTGAGAATATTGAAACTTTGACCTCTTCCTTTCTGATTTGTATTGCCCTGATCTACTTTAGTTGTCTTATTGCTCTAGCTAGGATTTCAAGTACAAAATTGGAGAGATATGGAGAGAGTGGGCAGCCTTGCCTTGTCCCTGATTTCAGTGGGATTGATTTGAGTTTCTCTCCATTGAGTTTGCTGTTGGCTGTAGGCTTGCTGTATATTGCTTTTACTATTTTTAGGTATGTGCCTTCTATCCCTGAGTTCTCCAAGACTTTAAACATGAACCCAGATGCCCCTCAATGAAAGAATGGATACAGAAATTGTGGTGCTTTTACACAATGGGATACTACTCAGCAATTAAAAACAAGGAAATCATGAAATTTGCAGGGAAATGGTCAGAACTAGAAAAGATTATCCTGAGTGAGGTATCGCAGAAGCACAAAGACACACATGGTATATACTCATTTGTAAGTGGATACTAGACCTGTAAGATAGGATAAACATATTAAAATCTGTACATCTAAAGTAGAAAAACAGGGAAGAGGACCCGGGATAAGATGATCAATCTTCACTTAGAAAGACAAATGGGATGGATATTGGCAGTAGGAGAAAACAAGAAACATGACAGGGTCCTACCACAGAGGGCCTTTGAAAGACTCTACCTAGCAGTGTATCAAAGCAGATGCTGAGACTCATAACCAAACTTTGGGCAGAGTGCAGGAGATCATATGAAAGAAAGGGGAGTTAGTATGATATGGAGAGGACAGAAGCTCCACCATGACCAAATATATCTGGGCACAGGAATCTTTTCTGAGACTGTTTTTCCAACCAAGGACCATGCATGGATATAACCTAGAATCTCTGCTCAGTTGTGGCCCATGGCAGCTCAGTATCCAAGTGGGTATCCTAGTAAGGGGAACAGGGACTGTCTCTGACATGAACTCAATGGCTGGCTCTTTGACCTCCCTCCTTCCCCCAGAGGGAGGAGCAGCCTTGCTAGGCCACAGGGGAGGACATTGCAGCCAATCCTGAAGAGACCTGATAAGCTAGGGTCAGATAGAAGTGGAGGAGTTCCTCCCTGTCAGTGGACTTAGAGAGGGACAGGGAGGAGATGAAAGAGGGAGGGAGAGTGGGATTGGGAGGGAATGAAGGAGAGAACTACAGATGGGATAAAAAGTAATTAAACTGTAACTAATACAAAAAAATAAAAATTAATAAAAAGACAACAGGAGTATAAATCAAATGATTTCTGGTTTCATAAAATATTTGATTAGAACCCTGGCTCACTGATATTTTCACCGGCTGACCCTTTACTCTTCCTTTTAATAGAACTTGCTCTCGGGCCTTGTATGTTAAAAGGCTTTTAAAAGTTCATTAGACAAAGAGGTGCCTCAGTTAAGCTAACATCCTCAAGGCCCAGTATGTACCCCTTAGCCAAGCTGAAAGATTTGAAAGAAACGAAAGAAATGGAAGAATGAAATGACTACTATAGCATCATTTGGTTCTGTCTCCATTTTGTATTTGCTTAGATAGTTCTCAGTCCTCGACGTCACTATCTTGAATGGTTACATGTGTTTTGGCAACACATTTAATATTTCCATGGCCTTGAATGTGGTCTAGACACTTAAACAAATAATTGTATCCACCAAAATAATTGGCATGCTCTGTCTTCAATAACTAACATACTAATATAATGACCAGGAAGGAATGTCCAAGGTTACTATGACTCTAATCTAATTCTGTTGTACTTTTGTCATTTTACCTTGACAAATTCTGTATCCCTAAATTTGGCCACCAAGGGACTTTTCAGAAGCTCAAGCACCCTTTTTGCTTGGTAATCAGTCAAAGGACTTAAAACTTACAGTTGGTTTTATCAGCATGGTTATGAACACCATCGTGTGTGGATCATGACACATTATTTTTCCATGGCATTCTCTGATAATTAGTGAGTTTGAACACTTTTTCCATGCTCCATTGATCATTTGCATACCTTGTTTTGTGGAAGTTTTCTTCTAACTTGCCAACTGTGTATGAGGGCCCAAGATTTGTTCTACTTACTATTGGAGTTATTTTGCTTTTTAAACAGTTTTATCTTAACCTGCCATTGGATAAAACATATGCAAATATTGCTCTCTCATTCATCAGCTCATAACACTAACCTCTTGATTTGCTATTGTGTCACAGAAGTTTATGCACACTCTAACAGACAAATCTATGAAAATAGTCATATTTAATTGCATAAACATTTAGCCACATAATGCATGTTGATTCAGGTCTTTAAATGTATATTTTTCTGTATGTACCACTGTATATTAAAAGAAATATCCCAGTGAGAATATTTTTGAATCACTTCAGTGTTACAGAAATGGTAGATTTACTATAATGGCTGTATTCACTAGTCTTGTCTGAAGAAATATCCCCTTCATTTTAGCTTTCTATAGTTATTGTGGTGTGTTAAGCATCCATTAGGCTATCTGCAGAAATAAAGGCTGAGTAGTGATGAAGCAAAACAATAAATATTCCAAGCTTGCAAATAAAGTAAGAAATGAGGTACAGATAAAACTGTCTTGAGTTTGAAATTTTAAAAATGACTTCACAATTTTACCAGCACCGAATCTTTTAAGCCATGGAAATTTATTAGTCCTGTGACTTTTTTACAGCAATTTACTTTAAACTGCGTATGCAAATATACGGACTAGGATATGCCATGCAGCTTCTCTCAAAAGTGCAAGTCACTTTTCCTCAAGATTTATATTTTTTTGGTGCTATTGTATAAGAATTTGCTAAGTGACAATGAACAATAGACTATACTTTCATTGTACTTACCTTAAATTCACAACATCTTTATGGCTATTAAAATGACTTCTTATTTACAAGTTTTGCAAAGATAAACTTTTTTAAAACAGGAAAATGCATTTATTTTTTTCAAGAAATATTAGACTTCAAAGGTTTGTACTGTATTGCCATGAATACAATTGTATCATAATTTACACTTCAAATACAAAAATTAATTAGCTTACACTTTACAGATTACATCTGTAAAAACGAATCATGATATAAAAGACACTCAGATTTCAATGTGTAGTTTTTAATTTTAAAGGGTAGGTCACCAGAATTCTCCAGAAATTATCCCAAAATAGATTTTTTCCTCTTTAAATATTTTTTTTTCAAATTCCTGTGACAAGGAACAATAGAGTCTCTACAAGGGCGAGGAAAGAAATTCAATTCTTGAATTCTTTCTTTAAAATTTATTTTACATCCCAAAAGTGGCCTCTCCATCCTCTCCATCTTCCCAATTATCCCCTTACTCCCTTGCTTCTTACCCTCTCCCCTTTCCCCAGAAAAGAACCCATCCCTGCTATTAACCTTCCCCAGCAACCCAAGTCTCATCAGGACTGAGCATATCTTTATCTCCTAAGGCCAGGCAAGGCAGGCCTTCCAGGGGCAAATTATCCAAAAGCAGACAATAGAGTCCATGCTAGAAATAGCTCACACCCCCTCTACTTGCCAGTCACCTAATGTGAAGACCAGGCAGTCCATCAGCTACATGTGTGCAGGACGCATAGGTACAGTTCATGCATGTTCCTTAGTTGATTTCTCCATCTCTGAAAGCCACCATGGATCTGGGTTAAGTCACTATTGGTCTTCTTTTGAGGTTCCTACCCTTTCCAGGTCCTTCCATATGTCCCCCAACACTTCCACAGGAACCCCAGAGCTCTGCTACATGTATGGCTACAAGTCCCAGCATCTGTCTTGATCCCTTGCTGGCTGGAGCCTCCCAGAAGACAGTCAAGTTAGGCTCCAGTCTGCACACATAGCAGAGTATCATTAACAGTGTCAGGGGCTGGCTCTCTACAGTGGGGTGGGTCTCAGATTGGGCCAATTATTTGTTGGACTTCCCCTCAATCATTGTTCCCTCATTATCCCTGCACTTTTTGTAGGCAGGGTAATAATGGGGACACAGGTTTTATCAGTGGGTTGTTGGTCTTTTCCTTCCACTAGTCCTGCCTGGCTAGGATGTGGTCACTTCAGTCCCTACCCATCCAGTTAGTTAGGTCTTGAGGTAGAACTCTTACCAATTTTCTGAGAGAGAGTCTGATTGATTTCTAGAGAGGTTGTACAAGTTTGCACTCCAATCAGCAATGGAGGAGTGTTGCCATTTTTCCACATCTTCTCTGTCATGTTGTTACTTAAGTTTTTTTATTTTGACCATTTTGACTGGGGTAAGATGGAATCATATAGTAATTTTATTTGCATTTCTCTGATGGCTAAGGACATTGAGCATTTCTTTATGTGTTTCAGAGTCATTCTAGATTTCTCTGTTGTGAATTCTGTTTAGCTCTGTACTCTATTTTTAATTGGATTACTTGATTTATTAATATTTATTTATATAAGTTCTTTGCATATTTTAGATATTTTGCCCTCTGTCTTATGTAGGGTTTGTGAAGATATTTTCCCAAATTTATATGCTGCTGTTTTATTTTATTGACAGTGTCCTTTGACTTACAGAAGTTTCTCAGTTTCATGAGATCCCATTTACTAACTGTTGACTCAGAGAATGTGCCATTGGTATTCTGTTCAGGAAGTTGTGTCTTTTTAATTTATATTTTATTAACTACAATTTATTAACTTTGTATCCCAGCTATAACCCTCCCTCATCCCATCCCAATCCTGCCCTCCCTTCCTCTACTCCTCCCTTCCCATCTCCTAGTGCCCTGATAGGGGAGGTCTTCCTTCAATAGCCTCTAACCCTAGCCTATTAAGTCTCATCAGGACTAGCTGCACTGTCTTCCTCTGTGGCCTGGTAAGGCTGCTCCCCCATCAGGGGGAGGTGATCAAAGAGCCAGCCACTGAGTTCATGTCAGAGATAGACCCTGTTCCCATTACTAGGGAACCCACTTGGACACTGAGCTGCCATGGGCTACATCTGTGCAGGGGTTCTAGGTTATCTCCAAGCATGGTCCTTGGTTGTCATATCAGTCGCAGAAAAGATCCCTGTGCTCAGATTTTTTGTTCTGTTGTTCTCCTTGTGGAGCTCCTGTCACCTCCAGGTCTTTCATCTTCCCTTCTTTCATAGGATTGCCTGCACTCTGCCCAAAGTTTGACTGTGAGGCTCAGCATCCGCTTCAATACCATGCTGTGTAGAGTCTTTCAGAGGCCCTCTGTGGTAGGCTCCTGTCTTAATTCCTGTTTTCTCTCTAATCTGATGTCTTTCTGTTTTGCGTTGCTGAATGAGGATCGAGAATCTTACCCAGGCTCCTCCTTCTTGCTTAGCTTCTTTAGGTGTACAGATTTTAGTATGTTTAACTGATATCATACATCTAATATCCACTTATAAGTGAGTATATATCACGTGTCTCTTTCTGCTTCTGGGATAACTCACTCAGGGTGATCTTTTCTAGTTCCTACCATTTGCCTACAAATTTCATCATTTCCTTGTTTTTTATTGCTGAATAGTATTCCTTTGTGTAAATGAATCACAATTTCTGTATCCATTCCTCAGCTGAAGGACATCTAGGTTGTTTCAAGATTCGGGAAGATGATCAATCCTAATGCAGAAACGCAAAGGGGATGGACATCAGAAGAGGGAGAAAACAGGCAACAGGACAGGAGCCTAAAACAGAGGGCCACTGAAAGAGTAATTAAAGGAAATATTGTTATAATTTTGATGAAAGATCAGGATGAAATAGTAATTAAATATTTATCTTTTAAATGTTCACAACATTTCCAAATAGCATATTTTGTTCATCTCCTCACTGTAAGGGAAAATCATATTGATAATGTCAGCATTAATGGGAGAGAAGTATCTCAGACTTAGCTAGTATTTCTGAAATAAGAAACCTTTGTAGATTGCACAACAGCAATCATACTTAACTAGTATATAAGATTAACATTCTTTGAAATACAGTGGTTCTGATCTCCTTTTAATCACTTTTCTACTCAAGTTTGTAGTTTCTGAGTGTTGAATAGGGATATATATATAAATTGAAAGCTACTGGGAGGGGATCTTAGCTCAAATCCTTAGAACATATATAAAACCTAGCCACATATTAAGAATATTTATAATCTTGAGTTCCTATGGCAAGATTATGGGCAGACGAAAAAGAATTCTTAGAAACTTGTTGGCTAGTTAGCTTTTCCTACTTAGCAGAGAAATTTCACACACACATACACACACACTTCTAAGTGTTGGTGTGAATGTCAATAATTGTGATGTTTTGGCACATAATCTAATGAAGACATTATTTCAGCAATGATAGCCACTATCCACCTACTCTATACAAACCGGTTCAACAAATACTATATTAAAGTTGTTTATCTATTTTTTGCTTGTGTGTTTGTGTGTGTGTAATTTAATTTACAGCATTTATTTGCCAGTGGGAATTTTAAATTATCCTTGGGCAAGAATTGTCAAAAGTTCTTGCCATGGAAAGAAAGCCATTTAAGGAAATCTAATTTTGCTCCTTGGATTGCCTTTGTTTAATGTTATGTTCCATAGCCTCTGACATTGCCCTTTCAGCTCTCCCCATTCAATCTCTTCTTCAACCACATCACAAGTATTAGACACAGGCACAGCTTTCCCAAACAACTTCCATCTGGTGTGGGTTCCGAGCCCAGCATTTGTGTTAGGAATTGAACCACCACCCTGATTTCCCAGCCAGATTTGTGGTTTCTTTGGCAGTAAAAGACTCTAGAAACTAACTTCGCTTCAGACATGTTTTCTTTGATTTAGCTCAATGGGCCAATGAGCACAGCTAGGGGTCTTGTCTAGACAATGTATTGGATTGAGCTTGTATGTTACTAAGCTGTTTTTTTTTCTGATTCCTTTGTCCTTTAAATTAGTGGTGATGCGTTTTAGTAATCTGAATATTGAAGCTATTGTTAAGGAGGTAGACATCATTAGAAATCTGACCTTTGACTTTGGATTGTTTCCTGTTGTCTTTCAGTCTTACACAGAGGCTTTTGAAAAATCAATATAGTTTGAATCATTCTCTCAACTAGCTTTTTCACAACAACCTGTACTAATGAGTCTGCTCATACAATATCATCATAACAGATTGTTCTGAGAAAAATCAGAAGATAATGTGGAATTATGTTCTAACATTAGTATTATTATAAATCATCTCCTGAGCACTGAGAATAGCTACTTAAAATAGTAATCAATATTAGGTACACTAAATATTTTCCCTCAGATAACAAACTACATTTTGATGCCTTCTATAATTAACAGTAAGCCATTTCTATGTACTTCAATTGACTTTTGATATCATTATTTAAATCTGAAACTAAACCAAAGCAATATTTAATATATCATATTTAAGGACATTTCAGGACAAAATATTGCATGTATAAAATGTTAAAAGTGACATAGAACTAGACTTTAGGCAATGATTCTGTGAATCGGTCCTCTAATGGTTATGTACCATTAGCAAAGTACTTAGTGTCAAGCGAACATAACATTTGAAGATGTTATTCATTATAGCAACTATAAAATAATCAAAACTTGAACACAAGCCAATTTTATTACCATCATTTTAACTGAAATATAAAAATAATACCAGACTTTGCAACAGTTGTATAGGGAAATAAAATGTTTCTAAAGGATTGAACAACAGCAGAAATTTTCTTTAATAATATTTATTTTGTTTTTAAATTATATTATAGGGGTGTGTTTATTTGGTATGTGCATATGACTGTAAAAGCCAGAAGATAGTATTGGATCCCTTGTAGGCAGTGTTCTAGTCAGCTATGAACCATGTGATGTGGGCACAGGGAATGACTCTAGGGTCTAATGCAAGATCAATATGCATTCTTAACATCTGAGGTATTTCCCTAGCCCTCAGATAGTTTCAAATGGAATGAAAATAATCTCACTTTTATGGCTTCCATATCTTCATTTACAGCAACTAATTTGTAAAAGCCGATTTTACATTCACAATTGTTGACTTAAAAATTTTAGGGAATGCAGTTTTTAGACTTCAGAAATTTCTTGCTATGCAAATGAAAAGACATGTGAAATAAAACATAACATTAATTTATACAAACTCTCTATTCCTGTAACATTTACTTATCTTCCTTCAATATTGAAGGAAATATGTTGCATAGGTGCTTTGTTTTTGTTCAGATAATGTACCTTTGCAACAAGAGCAGACAGATAATAAGTTACAACAAACTGATTCAGGTAGACAGGAATAGACAAATTAGAAGTACTTGGCATTAGACATCATGTCTTGTCCATAGTGTTGTTGCTTTTAGCATCATTCACAAATTTCCCATATGTACTGAGTATTTTAATCTATATAACTTCACTTCTAATTAAAAAATAAACTTTTCAGTTAAAGAGATAAGGAAAAAGAATATTCTGTGGGACCCCTTTTTGCCCCCATTTTGTGTACATCAGTAAGACAACATAGACTAATATTTTATTGAATGTTAGAGCTCTAGTGCTTAAAGGGATAAGGTTTTGTATCTTATGATATTTCATGTTTCCTAAAGATCTAGTTAACTAGAGAAACACTGTGATATGAGTTTGCTTTCCCTACATTGAGAGGATGGAAGCTTATTCCTTAAGTGCATGGTATTGAGCAGTAGCACATTTGCAGAGTTGATTTGGCTATGAGTCTGGATCCTTCCTCAGTGACATAAATAAAGGAAAACTCCAGCTGGGAACACAACTCAGTAAAACTCCAATAGTAAGGGCAGTAGCCAGCAAAACAAATAACACTTTGATGACTGCACTATCTCTAAGTCAAATATCAAGTGAGGCATATCATTTTATTAAAAACGGTACTTTTAGATAGAACATTAGCCATATAGTCCTTTTTTTTTTTTTACAATACTATGAAGTCCTTATTTACACAAAGCAACCAATGTTCTATGAACTTTTGGAATACCGCTGATGGAACAATTATTTTATCTTCATTAACAAATATTGTCTTCTTCCGTAAATATCCCTATACTTCATAATCTAAAATTTGGTTTTAGCCTTTCTGCACTGCACAGGGATGGGTACAGAGGGCTTTGTTCTTGATTCCTGTCTTAATTTAAAGGGCAACTTACACAATATCCAGAGTCTTTCATGTCCTGAAGATTAAGGAGGGGGATGTCCTCAAATTCCATACCTCAGGAACCCACTTAAGTGGCATCAGCCTTGACTTTCAGATGGAGCAAAACATCTTCAAAGGGAAGAGTGATGGTATCTACCTCATAAATCTGGAGAGGACCTGGAAGAAGCTGTTGTTTGCAGCTCCGTCTATTGACATTGAGAACCCTGCTGCTATCAGCATCATCTTCTCCAGATACACTGGCCAGCCAGGTGTGCTGAAGTTTGCTGCTGCTACTGGAGCCACTCCAATAGCTAGGTACTTCACGTGTGGGACCTTCACTAACCTGATCCAAGCTCCCTTCAGAGAGCCGTGGCTTCTAATGGTGACTGATTCAGAGCTGACCAACAGCCTCTTGCAGAGGCCTCTTACGTCAACCTGCCTACAGTCGCTCCATGCAACAGATTCTCATCTGCTCTATGTGGACATTTCCATCCCATGCAACAAAAAGGGAGCTCACTGAGTGGGTCTCATGTGGTGTATGCTGGCCCAGGGAAGTACTGAGCATGCGTGGCACTATCTGCTGTGAGCACTTATGGGAGGTTAAGAGACCCAGAGGAGATTGAGAAAGAGTAGCAGGCTGCTGCTGACTAAAAGGCTGTGACCAAGGAGGAACTCCAGGGCGAATGGACTGCGCCAGCTCCTGAGTTTACTACTGCTCAGTCAGAGGTGGCAGACTGGTCTGAGGGTGCAGACCAGTCTTTTCTCATCCAGTAGTTCCTTACTGAAGACTGGAGTGCCCAGCCAGCCACTGAGGACTGATCAGTAGCTATCACAGTGCAGGCCGCAGAGTGGGTTGGAGCCACCACTGAGTGGTCCTGAACTCCCCGGAAGACACTTAAGCAAAGGGAAAAAAGATGGAAGAAAAATAAAATTCCTAAAAGCTTAAAAAAATATTATTTCACTAAGTTCTAGAAAACTTTCACAACATTTTATTTTATCACTTATCAGTTATCTACTTTTCCCCATACAACTTCTATTACAAAGTTTAAATAATCTGATGGCAATATTTTCATTTTATTTTCCACATATTAGATACAATTGGAGAAATATTCTCAAAACACAAGTGTTTTCTGTTCAAATAATAGATTCTTTGACACCTCTGATCATACTCTTTTTCATCTCAGCAACAACATTTTTGTCCCAAATAAGAAAGTTTTGAAAGTATCAAGATTTTGCATACTTCTACAAGATAGGAAAACTATTTTCTTGGCTATTAGATATTTTCCAGTTGTAACATTTAATATTATTTGCATCTCACTTGATACTACTTCATTATATTTAAAATCTCTCTATTTTAAATCAGTGATTCTTTTTCTCTTTAAGGATTTTCTAATAAAATTTAAAGATGGTGATAGAGGTCACAATTTTAATGATGAGAATGTACTAAGAACTATGATGGCTGGAACTATTTATGCCTTTAAGAATTTCATCTATATTTTCTGATCACGTTAGTTGACATGTAGATCTGTTAGCAAAATTCCTGTTATTTCACTTTTGATCTGATGTATCTAACTTAAGTAAAACAATCCTATTGCCTCCATTTTTCATCACTCACCTTCCTAATTCTATGCTCGTGAGCCAATGTCATTATTCTGATTTCCATCACCATTGTTGCCCTCCAACACTTCCTATAGAAGGCAAACAAACCTACAAAACATTGTTAAGTTTGGTATATTTGTCTTCACTATAATGATGATCTATTTAAATGGAATGAAAAGTGAACTTTCTCTTGAGTAAACTGAGGAAATATAGCCTTCATAATAGAAAGAGAAGTAGGCCTTTTCAACTGACTATGAATTACTCAGTGGCTACATGGCAGTTGGTGGAAGAAGCCCTTCTTGCAGCTGTATACAGAGCTCACTGAATGACATTCTATCTAAAATGAACATTTTACTAGTAGCACAGTTATAGGTCTTACTGAGGTATAATGTTACTCCCCTGCCTCAGTTCCAATTTCTATGGTTTATACATAAGAATTAACTCTAGGAAAACAACTGAAGTTAGTATTTATTTGAGTCTGTATTTTCCTATCATCAATTTGTAGCTAAGCATTCATTGCATAATATTGAAATTATAGTAATAGCACTAGCCAAATTAATAGTTTGTCATTCATGCTCAGCTATGAGCTTCTCAGATGTATTGAAAATGCTATTGATACTGCCTCTTGTCACAAAGCCCAAAAGGGCCTAACTCTGTTATGTTTATAATTTCCCTTTTATTTTTCATTATACTTCAAATTTTACTGTTACCCGTTTCTTAATTTAGTTTATGCTAAACATAAGCTTTCTAAGCATAATATGTTCTTTGAAGTCTTCAGAGTTTATTTTGAACTGTGACCTTTCATTCTCTCCATAAATTTGCCTCTGTGCCTTTGGCTATCTTTCTATGTTTAATATTTGTCAGTTCATTATGGAATTACAGTACCAAAGGCATTATACCAGACATATCAATTACACATTGCACAGAATTTTAGCTTTATATTTTCTGTATATGTTTCTATTTTTGCTAATGAACTTTTTAATATTAAGTCCACTTCATATAACTATTGGCATGTAAATGTGAAAAAAAGACAAGTTTATTACATGACAAAAATACTATTATTGCTTATAACAAAATTACAACCATTTTCTTTGCTAAAAGTTGACATCTATTTTGTGTCAAATTCTCCAGTGTTGAACAATGTGTTTCATATATTGACTTATTTCTATCATATTTTAAATATTTTGATTATTTCAGTGCTACTTAAGGAATTGATGTGAGAAGGAATTGAAAGTTAATTCTGAAGGACTGATTTGATTTTAGCTCCAGTTTATTGCCTAGCATATTAAAGGAATAATATTACGTATATTTTTATATTATATCATGTCACATATAACTGAATAGTAGCCTAATGAAAATAAACAAAACCACTGCAAATTTTCTGTATATGTTTTATTAAGTTGTTACATTCTTTAGGTAGGTTTTCTTGAATTGGTATTGCATTAGAGTTTTAAACTTAATATTTTGATCCATTCCAGTTATTAACTGGACTTAATCAGAGAGTTATTATCCAGAACTATTTTGTTATTCTAAATACAGTTATTTCAGAAAATATCAGATAAACTTAATTATTTCCCCTTACTTATTTTAAGATTAGAGTATTAATGACCTAGTTAACTACCCATGATGAAAATGGATTTTAATATATGCAATCTAATTAAATCTTCATTATCCATTCTTTTTGGTGCTCAAATAAATCTTTGATAAATACCTTTCAAAATATATTTGGAAGGTACTTGTTATTTCATGTCACATGCATTTATGGCCCAATATCCAGATTTTATTTTGGTTATCTTTCATAATTTTAAGTGGATACTATAATTTTATTATTTAATACAATATAATACAATTGAAAATATTTACAATTAGATTATTTTGTTTATAATAAACTATAATTGAATTAAGGTTGTTACATGAATGGAATTAATTATTTTGCCTCTTGAAAGTATCATAAAAGTCTAAAGATGTGTTAACTTTTAAGTTTAGAGTTACTGAAATTATTTTAAGGTTTAGTTTATTTTCTTTTTTTTTTAAATTTATTTACTTTTATATCAATCACAGGTTAGGTACTTTGAATCCCAGGCATAGCCCCCTCCCTCATTCCCTCCTATCCTCCCACTCCCTCCCTCATCTCCCTCCTCCCCGCCCCCACCAAGTCCACCAACAGGGGAGGACCTCTTCCCCTTCCATCCAACCCCAGCTTATCCTGTCTCCTCAGGGCTGGCT
>JAQQSO010002818.1:0-14059 GCA_028658305.1 Pachyuromys duprasi
AGGGTAAGAGCTATTAGTTTGGCCTGTTGATTAGTGGTATGGGCAGGGAGGGCTTGTGCCTCAACCACCTCAGTATCCAACATTAAGGCATAATCCGCTTTTTGAGCTCCCTCATGTACAAAGGAGCTGCTATCTGTATACCAGGTATAGATCACCTGAGGTAAGGTGCCCTCCTGTATGTGTGAGGGGTGGGGCAATAGTTCCTCTAAAGTTTCAGTGCAAGAGTGAGATGGGGAATAATCAGAGTTAGGTGGAGGAAGAAGGCTTGAAATATTAAGAGGTGGGCATGATTGAAAAGTAAGGGTAGAGTCTTCTATTAGCGCCACCTGGAGGGAAAGCCTTTATATGCTAAAAGGTGAGACAGATTGTGAGAAAACAGTAATAGGTGACCCAAAGTTATTTTTTTTTTTTTGACTCTCGAATAAGGAGCTCTGCAGCTGCTAGGGCATGAATAGAGGGGGCCCATCCCTGGTTGTCAGGTCTAATTTTTTTGATAAGTATGCTACAGGTGCAAAGGAGGATCCCAATTGGTGACCCAGGGCTCCAAGGGCATATTCCTCTTTTTCTGTTATACAGAGGGAGAAGGGACTGGTTAGGTCTGGAAGATGTAGGGCTGAGGCCTTGAGAAGGGCCTGTTGGACCCTCCGAAAGGGCTTAGTAATAGATTTAAGAAGGGGTTCATGTAAGGGACCTAAGGGTGCCTCATATAAGGGGTGGGCGAGAAGGGAAAAGGAGGGGACCCAGGACCTTAAGAAACCAGCCATTCCCAGAAATGATAAGATTTTTTCTTTATTAGAGGGAACTGCCAGAGACCGTATTAGGTCTTTTCTACCTAGGGTGATGCCCTTGTGAGTTGGGGTTAATGTTAGTCCCAGGTAAGTGACCTCAGAGGTGGAAAATTGGACCTTGGAGGGTGAGACCCGATAGCCCCTGCTGGATAGGAAATTTAGAAGAGCACAAGTGTTAGTTTGGCTAACCTGTAGGGATGGGCTGCAGAGGAGAAGGTCATCTACATACTGTATAAGTTTAGATTTAGGGAGAGATAAGGAGAGTAGATCAGAAGCTAGGGCTTGGCCAAAAAGATGTGGGTTGTCCCAGAATCCCTGGGGTAGAACAGTCCAGGTAAGCTGAGTAGAGACGAGGGTGTCAGGGTTAGCCCAAGTAAAGGCAAAGATATTTTGTGACTGGGTGTCTGAAGGGATGGAGAAAAATGCATCCTTGAGATCCAGAACTGAGAAATGGGAAGTGCCTGAGGGGATAGTGGAGAGGAGAGTATAGGGATTGGCTACATTAGGGTGAAGGGGAACAACTGCAGAGTTGAGGAGCCGAGGTCTTGAACCAGGCGATAGGTTCCGTTAGGCTTTTTAATTGCAAGTATAGGGGTGTTAAAAGGGGAGGAAGTGGGGCGAAGGAGATTTTTTTCTTAGGAGGTCAGTGATAATAGGCTTAAGTCCCCTAAGACTCTTGAGAGGAAGTGGGTATTGAGCCTGGGCAATATATTGGTAGGGTCCTGTAGCTGAATGAATACAGGGGGATGGTGTCTCGCCACAGAGGGGTTTTGGACATCCCAGACTTGGGGGTCCACTTGAGAGGCTGGTAAAGGAAGTGACGTCTTAGAACTGCTAGGTAGGGTAGCTAGGAGGAGGAGAGAGGACACTGGTGAGCTTGGGATCAAGCGAATGGGTGGAGTAAAGGAAATAGAGGCTCCCACTTTGGCTAAAAAGTCCCTTCCCATTAGGGGAACTGGACAGGCTGGCATTACCAAAATGGAATGAGTTAAGGGAACTCCCTTAAAATACAATTAAGTGGTGGAGTCCGGCAAGGCTGGCATGGTTGTCCCCCTACCCCGACAAGAGAGGAACTAGAAGGAGAGGTTGGTCCTCAGTACTCCATTAGGACTGAGTAAGTGGCTCTGGTGTCCACGAGGAAGGAGATGGCCCACCCTGATACCATGATGATTACCCATGGCTCCTTGCTAGTGGATGGCAGTAGTCAGGTCAAGAGAACCTGGGCACCTTCAGTCATTCATAGCCAGGCCTAGGATATCAGCCAGAGGACAATCTGGGAATGATGCCCCCATATTATGGGAGAAACGGTGGCAGTCAACACCCCAATGTCCCTCTTGGTGGCATTTTGGACATGGCCCCCAATGGCTTGCAGGGGTTAGGATAAGCCTTGGCCCAGTGACCCTTCTGACCACACTTGGGGCAGGGGTGTCGTGGTCCCTGCATAGGGCAAGCCTGGGCCCAATGACCTGTTTGACTACATCTGAAGCAGGGACCCGGTCCTTGTGCCTTAGAAGGCAAGGGAGTCTGGGTAGTGGCTGAGGCCGGTCAGATGGCCTTAGCCAGCATTTGGTAGTTTTGTTTGGGGCTCTTTCATTTCTCCTGTGATACACCTTAAAGGCCAGTGCTAAAACTTCTGCCTGTGGAATTAGAGGTCCCTTCTCCAAAGATTTAAGTTTAGCCCTGATGTTGGGGTAGCTTTGGGAGAAAAAAAATAGGTCATTAGGAGTTGTCTGCCCTCTGTATTTTTGGGGTCTAGATTAGTGTGTTGTAAGAGGACCTTTGTAAGGCACTCTAGGAATTGAGACGGGTTTTCTTTTCTGTCCTGAATGACCTCTTGGAGCTTTTCATAATTAACTGTCTTAAGAGGCCGTCTTGCAGAGACCAGCCAGGAGGCAGGTCATGAACTGATCTCTGGCTAAGATGCCTCCCGGGGTATTGTAATTCTATTGTGGATCTTAGTCGGATACCGCCTCAACTCCAACTGGGTGGGAAGCATTTGTTTGGTGAACCTCATCTGCATGCGTTCTAGCCTGTTCCCAGACACGTCTGTGTTCTTCAGGTGATAGGTTATTGGTAAGAATCATATATATATATATATATATATATATAGATAGATAGATAGATAGATAGATAGATATATATATATCATGGAAGGTGAGGCTATAAGATTGGGTCAAATATTGAAATTCTTTAATGAAAGTAGAAGGATTAGAGGTATAGGATCCTAATCTCTTTTCTACTTGAGAAAGTTCAGTTAATGAGAAGGGAACATGCACCCTAATTAAGCCATCTACACCAGCTACCTCCTGCAAGGGAAGAACTGAGCCTGCCTTTTGCTGAGTAGAGGGAGTGGACTTTGCTGTAGAGTGAGAACAGGTAGCAGGGGGCTAATAGTTGTTGGTGAGGTGAAAGTGGGTACAAGATTGAGGCGACTAGGACAGTCTGTTACCAGGGAAGGGAGTGAGGATTCTGGAGAAACCAAAGGAGAAGAAGTGGGAGTAGAGGGGGAGAGGGAAGGCGCCAGAGGTTGTGAAGATTCTGGAGGGGCTGGAAGGGAAGGGGCTGAAGTGGGAGAAGGCACCAGAAGTGGTGAGGATTTTGGAGAAGTTGAAAGTTGAGCACAGCAGGGTGGAACTTTATCTGCAGGGTCAATGGTAGAGAACTCCTGGGGTTGAGACTTCATAGCTAGAAGAAGTTGGGTAGGAGGACAGGAAGAGCAGAGAGGAGGTTTAGAGCAGAGAAGAGAGAAAGTTGGACATAGGGTTCCTCCTTCCATTTACCAGATTGCTGGCAGAAGTTAAGAAGATCCTGTAAAATATTGGGATTTAATGTGCTGTTAATTGACCAGTTCGAACCCTTATCTAAAGAGTATGTAGGCCAAATTTTATTACAGAGGTGTATAAGTTTAGAAGCCTTTAACTGAGGTTCCATGTGTAAGGTTTTACAATTTTCTGGTAGACATCCCAGTGGGGACGCTGGAAGGACAGAAGTCTGGATGTTTCCCATTGGGAGGCAGAGGAGTCTGGAACTTTCCAGAGGAGTCCCAAAGGCAAGGTATGTCCCAGAGAAGAGGTCCTACCTGGTCCAAGAGCTCTTCAGCCTTTGGCCATAGACCGGGCGCAAATGACAAGGGGCATGGCCGAAAGCATGGTGGTCTGCCTAACATTAAGAGTTCCCATGAGTGAGAGAAGAAGAGGCCATGTGCGACCACATACAAGTGGCGATGCACCCCCCCCCCCAAGGGAAAGTGGGGCCCTAATAGAGACGGAGATCCAGCAAAGGGAACAGGGGGAACTCACCAATTTAGCCAGTGTTGGATGTCGTGGTAGCGATCTGGTTGCCAGAAAGTGGGGGTCACGGGCAGATTCGAAACAAAATAGGTCTCCAGCAGCCCCAGTGGGATGCCAGCACTCCTCACGCACTGTGCCCCCTGGATTGAACCTATTCCTGGCCAACGCACCAATGTTAGAAATCATGCAGGATGAAAGTTGCACAGTAGGTTCACAAATCAAGCTACACGACTGGTTCCATGTGGGAGGTTTATTAGGGGAAGGGGAAGGGGTCGAAGGGACAGTCTCTGGACGAGATAGAAAAGGAAGAGAGAGGGGAGGAGCTCTGAGAGTTCTCTTATAAGGTGACCCAGAGCATGCACAGGTGGTTACAGGTGACCGGTGGGTGGTCTTCTCAGTAACCATTTGTCAGGTCCCTTGGGGCTGACTGTAGAGATGCCTGCTTACAGATCCCAACAGGTATATTTTCCAATCAGGGAGACATGGGCAAGAAGGCCATGACCTACCATAATTTTGTACTGTTCATGACCTTATCCTTAATTTGAGGTGGCTAAGAATTTACAGAGAAGTCAAATCTTTGCCCTGGTGATTGCTTTACATCTGATTTATTCAGTCTGGATTTTTGATCCCATCTGTGGATATTAGGCTGTGAATTGCCTTAACCACACCTACTCTAAAAAGCTTTATGGCTTTTTTCTTTCTTTCTTTTTTTCCTTCAGGGAAGACTAGATTTATTTTAATGTACCTTGTCAAAATTAAGTAGTGCACTTTATTTCACTAAATCTTTGATCTCACCACTTCTATGTATGATATGCATGATTGCAAACACACCAGAAAATGTGTGTCTCTGAGGGATTTGCTTGTTGTATGGAGAAGACACCTTCTCTGGACTTCTCCAGACCCATTCTCTGCAGAGGACCCCTCTTGCTGCCCCCCCCCCCAACCCTCTGTTAGATCCGTACACATTCTTAGTCTTCCAGTTCATTTTCATGTCTTCAGCAGAACCACTCCTGTAGTAGGCTGCTTTCCCAGTTGTCTTTTTGTGGTTTTCTTAAATCCTCAAGTGTTCACATTTTAGAACACCATGGCGTATGTAAATAAGTTATTTCTGCTTCTCTCATGACCCTGCAGATGGAAACATGTTTGGCGGTTTTTGATCTCTACTGGATTTAGTGCCCTAACACATGGTGGATTTTCAAGAAATGTCTGTAGGACTTCTGGTTTAGGTAATAGTTAATTCTAAAGAAGAAATGTTTGTGGTAAGACAGTAAGGCACACTGACAGGAAAAGAGAAACCTCCACTTCTCATTGAACATTTTTCTCTCCTGGGTTTAGGTAGTTGAACTTGGATTCCATTTTGTGGCTCACTTGCATTTCAGGACAATGATCATCATTTTTAGCAAACTTCTTCCCATTAACAGCGAACCATCAACAGATTGGGTGAATATCCTTTTGCTTCTTCTACATCTCAGTGAGTCCTGCCCACAACTGCCTTTGCACCAGGGCAATGAACACAGCATCTGAGTTCTGTGGACTAGGGTAGAAAGAGACAAAGAAAATTATATCGTTTATACCTCAGTTCTTTTTTCTGCTTTCTGTTCCTTGATTATTTTTTTTAATAAACTAGCAAGCCTTACACTCCTCCTGCCCCCACCAGCACCCTCTTAGAATGATGTTTGTGTCTTGTGAAAGAGCAGCTGTCAGACCAATTAGTCTCTTGTCTCCTTCTGGCTTTGACTTACTCCTACCCTTTATTCCTTTCTATATCAAGCACAGAAAAAGGGCAAGAGGACCCAAAACAGTGAATTTGATCTGAATATTGATCTCCAATTTTTGGTTCAGAACCTGACTTGTGCTTCTGTGAGTCCTATTTATCATAATTTGCATATTTTTGAATGTTACCTGACTTACAATAGCATGTCCCAGTTTGCAGTGTTTCCTAGATAGTTTTCAGAGGATTTATAATATAGCATAGAGCAAGAAAGAATTGAAAAATGGCAGGCTGCTCAGTGTAGAGGAGAGAAATTAACAGTTCTTGAAATTAACAGTTAACTCACTTTATGGCTGGTTTGGGTTAGAACAGATAGACATCACTTTCTTATATACCTTCTGAGTACCTTCTGTGTGCCACTGTTATCTTGACCAAGAAAGCTATGAGACAATACTGTGACCATAGGAAGCTTTACCACCTCATTTGACTCTATTACCATGGTGTTTTGTGAGAATACATAATTAGGTTTTAGGAGTCCTGAAGACACAAAGCTTCTGTCAGAAAAACAACAAAAAGAAGACAGAAACTAACCACTGAGGCACCACCTGCCTCTGCTTGGGTGAGAATCAGCAAAGGGAGTGCAAGAGGTAGCTGGTGTACAGGGTTTCTTGGGGTGTGGGCAGAGGTTTTTCAAGTAGGGTAGGCCCTGGCCCCCCGGCCCCCCTCAGGGGATGGGAATTTATGGCCATTAGAGTAGTCTGGGGGCAGGGCTTGTAAACCTCTGAAGCTCACAGTTACCAATGTAATTTGCATTATAGTAAGAAGGGGATTATAGAGAGGCCTTGCACTCAGTTGAGGAACTCTTGGCAGTTGACTGCTGCTGCAGGAAGGGGAAGGGTCATTTTTCTTTTAATAAATTGTTCATGATACAGTGTAAAAAAAAAAAACCCAAACTCATTCTTATTCACTTTGCCAGTGTTTCCCATAGCTTTCCTTTTCCCATTGACCCTCAACTCTCATTTTTGTTCTTGTTTATCTGTTTGTGAACCGAAGACAATAGATAAAGAAACTGAATATTACAAACAGCCAAATTGTGACCAATAAGTATGATAACTAAAGGCACAAAAGAAAAGAATTCTATGTCATTAGGTATTTGACATGATGGAGAAATCAGTTTCTCCAGAGAGAAACTGTTCAAAGAGTCTTCTGTGGACTAGCTTAAATTTTTCATCACAGTTTTACCATAGACTTTCAATGTGCTAGAATTAAAGACATCTAAAAACGACTTTGTATCCAATTTCCTTTGTTTTTACTTTGAATTATCATTATAAAATTATTAGTGTTTTATGTTATTTTTCACTTTGACACTCCTCAAACTACCATATTAAGTCCACTTTCAAATTTTAAAAGTAGGTTGAGACTGATTGTGTTATTTTTGAAAAGAGTAATGTTTTGAATGAGGAAGGTCCAATTTTGTTGTTTTGTTTTTGTTTTTAATTTATTTTTTATTACAATTTATTCACTTTGTATCCCAGCTGTAGCTCCTTCCCTTTTTCCCTCCCAATCCTATCCTCTTCTCCTCCCATGCCCTTCCCCCAGTCCACTGATAGGGGAGATCCTCCTCCCCTTCCATCTGACCCTAGCTTATCTGGTCTTATCATGACTGTCTGCATTGTCTTCCTCTGTGGCCTGGTTAGGCTGCCCCCACCTCAGGGGTTGGTGATAAAAGAGCCAGCCACTGAGTTCATGTCAGAGACAGCCCCTGTTCCCCTTACTAGGGAACACACTTGGAGACTGAGCTGCCATGGGTTACATCTGTGCAGGGGTTCTAGGTTATCTCCATGAATGGTCCTTGGTTAGAGTCAGGCTCGGAAAAGACCCCTGGATGAAAGGTCCAATTTTTTGTGAGGAGTGGGGAGGAAATGATTACTGACAAATTAATGAAATTTGGAATTACTGTCTGAATAACTTTTCTGGACTAATATCCTTCACCAAAGATTTCCAAACTTATTTTTCAGGCAGAAATTATTTTTGCTTTTTTCTTTAGCTTCTTTAAATTTTTTATTTTATTATTATTATTTCTAAAGACTATGACATCCTTTTTCAGGGTGTAGCTGGGTGAGTCCACCTGATCCTTCCTTTCACACATGTTCCTAACTCTCTCAGATTTAGCCTGGGTCGAATACAAAGTACTTTGCCCTAGTCTGGCCACTCCTGCCTATACCTCCACCAACCTTTAGGCTATTGCCAGGAACCGCCCTGCCTGCCCATTGAATGCCCGAGTAATGTCTCCCAAACATAAGTTACACATGGTTACAAATATAAGGTTAATGAAAATTACAAAGAATATAGGATTTGAAAACTGAATTCAATAAGGAGACAGATACATTAAAATGGACTCAAGATAAAATAAATTGAAAACCCAATAACCCCACCAGAACAGTCAAAGGAAAGCCACACAAGTAGAATGAACCAAACAGAAGATAAAGGTCTCAAAGGTAAAGTAGAGAACAAAGGAAAAACAAGCAAAGATTACAGAAAATTTAAAAACAGAACAGAAGCATACAAGGGACGTTGGGAACCATAAAAAAAGACCAAACCTTTAAATTATAGGAATCATCAGTGAGAAAGATGAACAAAGCAATAATTATGAAATCATAAAATGCTACTGAGAATAAAAACACCAAAAATTAACAACACAGTGAATGCTATCAACTACTGAATTGATCAAGAAACAAAATCCGTCTATCTCTTGCCTACAAGAGACATATCTTAGTTTTAAAGATAGGCACTGCCTTAGAGTGAAAGGACGGACAAAAGTACCTTAACAAAATGAGATCATGAAGCAAGCAGGCATTCACATCCTAAGATCTGACAAAATAGACCTCAAAGTAAAACTAATTAGAAGAGATAAAGAGAAGCAGTTCATTCTAGTCAAGAGAACAGTTAACCAAGAAGAGATAAAGAGGGTCACTTCAAGGGAACAGCTAACCAAGAAGACATTACTGTCCTAAACACACACGCACCAAACTCTGGTATACCCAGTTTCATTAAAAAAAATTACTACTGGAATTAAAGGCAAAGATTAACATTAATTTATTAACAATAGATTATTTCAATACTACACTTTTTCTAATAGACAGGTCATCTGGACAAAAACAGACCAAAATAAACCAAAACTAACACCAGAGAAACATCAGTATTGACATCACACATTAAATGGACTTTACAAATATCTACAGAATATTCCATTCAAACACCAAGGAGTACACATTCTACTCAGCAGCACACAAAACATTCCCCTAGTTAGACCACATCCTTGGAAACAAATTATTATAAATTCAGAATAATTGAAATAATTCCTTATTATTTCAAGGACTACAATGCAATGGCAGAAAACAAATCTCTGGCAAATAAACTCAAGGAGATTCAACAACTCATTACTGAATGATGAATGGGTCAAAGAAGACATTTAGACAGAAATAAAAAAATTTCTGGAAATGAAAATACAGCACATCAAAACCTTTGAAACACACTAAAAGTAATCATCTGAAAAAAATTATAGCTATCTCTCTGATACACACACACACATACACACACACAAAGATAGAAACACAAATTGATGCAACACAAAAATTTGGAAAAAACAACAACAACAACGAATGAACCAAATCCTATTCCAGTCAATGGCAAGAACTAACAAAAATCAGAGCAGATTATTCTGTGGTACGAGGGAGGGAATAGAGAGGGGAACCAGGGTGAATTAGGAGTGGGGAAGGATGGGAAAGGTAATGGAAACCAGTAAAGGGGCATCTCTGGGAGGGGAGGCTTTCAGGAGTATATGGGGGTGATTCTAGCTGAGACTTCTACCAGAGGGAGATGTGGAGCCTGAAGAGGCCACCACCTGTAGCCAGGCAGGACCTCAAGTGGAGCGAGGGGGAAACCATCTCATCCACAAAACCTGTGACTTAAAATTTGTGCCTGCAAGATGTACAGGGATAAAGACGGAGCAGAGATCGAGGGAATGGCATCCAATGACTGGTCCAACCTGAGACCTACCCCAGGGGAGCAAGACAACTCCTGACACTATTAATACTCTGCTATGCTTGTAGACAGGATTTTAGCATAACTGTCTCCTGAGAAGCTCTATTCCTAGCTGATGGAAACAAATGCAGAGACCCACAGCCAAACAGTAAGTGGCGCTCAGGGAGTATTCTGGAAGAGTGGGAGGAAGGATTGAGGGAGCTGGAGACCACAAGATCTACAGAGTAAACTAACCTGGGCACATGAAGGCTCACAGAGCACACATAGGCTGGACGTAGGCCCCCTATACAAATGCAGCAGAAGTACAGCTTGGTCAGCTTGTGGAATAGGGGCTGTTTCTGATTCTCTTGCCTGCCTTTGGATCCCTCTCTTCTAGCTGGGCTGCCTTGTCTGACCTCAGTGGGAGAGAATGCACCTAGTCCTGCTGTGACTTGATTTACCAGGGTGGGTTGGTACCTATGGCGGGCCCTCTCCTTCTCTGAGAACAAGAGGGTGAGGGAAGGGTATGTGTGTGATGTTGGGACTAGAAGGAGAGGAGGGAAAGGGTTATGATCATCCTGTAAAGAGAAAAAATACATATGCAAAAATCAGAGCAGAAATTAATAAGATAGAACAAAAGAAAACAATACTAAGAACCAACAAATCCAAGAGTTGGTTCTATGAGAAAATTAAACAAGATTGACAGACCATTGGTCCAACTAACCAAAAGATAAAGATATAAAGAACCCAAACTAATGGAATCAGAAATGAACAAGAAAACACTACAACAGACACCAAACAAATTTAGAATAGTGTAAGGGAATACTTTTTAAAATTGTATTTCATTGAGTTAAAAAACTTAAAAGAAATGGATAAATTTCTAGATTTAGCCAAATCACCAAAATTAAACCAAGCAGAGATTCACAATCTAAACAGTTTCATCATAAGTAAATGAGAAGAAAGTAGTACTAAAATGTCTTCCAACTAGCAGAATCCTGGGTCAGATGAATTTACATCAGAATTCTACCAGACTTTCAAAGAAGATCTACAGCCAGCTCTTCTAACCGATTAAAAATAAACAAAGCAAGACAGGGAGAACTCCCAAATCCGTTCCATGACTCCAATATTACTCCAACACTCAAACCATGTTAAGATACAACAACAAGGAAGATTCTGTGTGCTTTCTGTTAGTTATCTTGCTGTTGACATTCAGCTTTATTATATGATGGCAGGATGAGATTTCAATTTTTCTATATTTGTTAAGACTTGCTCTGCGTACTAATATGTGGTCTGTTTTGGAAAAAGTTTCATGGGCTTCTTTGTGTTTGGGTGAATGTTCTGTAGATATCTGATAGGTTCATTTAACTCCAGAGTTTCTCCATTTAGTGTTTTAAAATATTTTAGGTTTTTAATATTTTACATGTATGAGAGTTTGGCCTTTACATCACACAAGCTGTGTGCATCACACAAGCTGGTGCTTGAGGAGGTGGTGAGCCTCTATGTGGATGCTGGGAATTAAACCCAGGTTCTTTTCAACAACAACAAATGCTCTTAACCACTGAGTGCCAAGAGCCATGCATGCATAAAAGGCCTGTGGCAAGCAAGTGAGCTTCCTAGAGGCAGCCCACTATTTTTTTGCAAAGCTAAACAATAGGTGAGCCCTGATTCAGGCAAGACACCAGGAATTTTGTCTCTGGGTTGCTTCTTGTTGCTGAATATGCCTTTCCATGCTTGTCATTGCTGTATCTCTCATACACCTGGCATAGTGTGTTTCCCGAGTAATTACCCACTCTGGTTGGGCAGATTTCCTGCAAGATCAATATGAAGATGTACTTTCATGAAACAATGCTGCTTAGATGAATTGATGATTTTATAATTTCTGATAATGATTTTATAGAATTTCTGAATTGATTCAAATAACTTTAAGACTCTCCTGCTGAATAGCAAAGGCTGCATACAGAGTCTGTGAACCTTCACATGTCACTGGCACAAAAACTGCACTAGGGAGAAGAACAGACTTGGGACAGATTTATGACCCAAAGTGAACATTCGTTCTAGGTACAGAGATGAGATCATGGGTCTCAGTATGTACCGTGGTAGCTAGCCATGAACAGGAAACAGATAATTCATTAATTGTGAAACGAAAGACAGATTACCTTGAACTTATAATGAACTCATGGGGCTAAGAGATGGTTAAAGAATGTTTAGTTAGGTGCAAGTCTTAATGGAAAGACATATAAACAATAATCCTGCTATAATCCCTTGGCCCCTGTAAATCTTAAACTTTGCTAACCTGTTGCTTTAAACTCACAATGAACTTGTGGAATGTAGAGATAGATAAGTAATGTTTAGTTAGATAGGAGTCCTAGTTAGATAGGTTCCTTGCTTGATGGTTTCTTAGTACTATTTGTTTGGAATATTTTTTTCATCCTTTTCTGCTAACGTGGTTTCTGTCATTGTTGTGAGTTGTATTTCTTGAAGGCAGAAAAAAGATGGATCATGTTTTCTGATCCAGTCTCTTACTTTGTGTCTAACTGTATTGGCTAGTTGAAACCATTAATAACAAGAGTTTTTATTGAAGTTTATGAATTAATTTATTTTATTTTGTTGCTTTTGTGAGTTTTATTTTAGACCACTTTGGGTTTAGTAGTCTTGAATTGTGTATTTTTTTTTCCTGTGTGTCTTCTTTGGTGTGTTTAACCTTCCCTTCAGACCCAAATATTCCATTATCTGCCATAAAGCCAATTTAGTGTCCATACTTAAATCCATTTTTATCTGCTTTGATTGTCACTGATAGTTTTGCTTGCTACAGTAGTTTGGAATGACATCTGCGTTGTACCTTGTAAAACATTAG
This sequence comes from Pachyuromys duprasi, assembly GCA_028658305.1. Taxonomy (NCBI): domain Eukaryota; kingdom Metazoa; phylum Chordata; class Mammalia; order Rodentia; family Muridae; genus Pachyuromys; species Pachyuromys duprasi. The sequence continues at coordinate 12,667 of JAQQSO010002818.1, forward strand.
TCCAATCCCTTCTGGCTTTCATAGTCTCCATTAAAACATCTTCCAATATTCTGATAGGCCAACCTTTGTCTATGCCTTGATCTTTCCTTCTTAAAGCATTCAATATTTATTCTTTGTTCTAGACATTTAAGATTTGATTCTTACATGATGTGAGGACAACTGTATTTTATCTGAATCTCAACCCGCATCCCCTCCTATCACTGTCTTTAAGAAGCTAGCATTGCATCTTATTTGCAAATATTTTAATATATTGTTCTAAATGAGATTCTTTTGAAAATATAATTTTATCTTCAATTCATGAAAAATACATTCAGTTTTCCTACTTATCCAGTTACTTCTTAAAAAACATTAGTGTTTAACTTTGAATCAGGATCCAGGAAAAAAATTGGAGTGAGGGAAGTACATATGCCACAGACTGCTCTGCAGATTCATTGTCCTGTGGCTAGGAATGTTTGCTGTCCTTCAGGACATACCACTTTGCTGGCTTGACCATGTATCTGAATGACTGATTCTTTTCTTCATTTTGGGCATGGAATAGTAGGATCAAAAAGAAGAAAGCAGGAGTCACAGCCTTTTAATCCACTCAAGATGAAGATCTTAGTTCTGGTATAATGAGGCGCTGAAGAATTTACCAAAAGATAATGTGAGGTGAGGCTTGCAGATTGAAGTCAGGCAGGAGTATAGTGAGGATTCTAAGATAATTCAACTGATTAAGCTAAACTGATCCTCAAGTCTTCCATACTTAATTTGTTTATATATCCTACCTTCTTTCAAAATCTATGAAAGTGACCAACTGAATTAGTAAAAGAGCATCCATGGTCCTTGTGATTTCAAGTCACTATGTAGAATCAGTGGGTACAAAATACATGTGCTGGCTAATTTTATGTCACTTTGATACAGGCTGGACATCTAAAACTATCTAACCTCTTCATAAGAGCTGAGTGTAAGGCATTTTCTTAAATAGTGATTGATGGGGGAAGGCTCAACCCTTTGAGGGTGATGACATTCCTGGGCTAGCAGTTCTGGGTTTTCTAAGAAAGCAAACTGAACATGTTATGAAGAGAAATCCAATAAACAGCACTTCTCCATAGCTTTTGCATCAGCTCCTGTCTCTGAACTTTTGCTCTGAGTTCTTGTCCTGATTTTCTTCAATGATGACCAGTGATATGGAAGCATAAACCAAATAAACCCTTTCTCCCCAGGTTGCTTTGCTCATGGTGTTTCATCACAGCAATAGCAATCTTTTTTTTTTTTTTTTATCTCAATCACAGGTTAGGTACTTTGAATCCCAGGCTTAGCCCCCTCCCTCAGTCCCTCCTACCCTCCCACTCCCCCCCTCATCTCCCTCCTCCCCGCCGCCTCCAAGTCCACCAACAGGGGAGGACCTCCTTCC
>JAQQSO010002819.1:0-14058 GCA_028658305.1 Pachyuromys duprasi
CTGTGACTCTTTAGTACAGTTTCTCCTGCTGTGGCGACCCCCAAGCAAAAATTATTTTCCTTGCTACTTCATAACTGTAATTTTGCTCTTATGAATAATAATGTAAATATCTGCATTTTCCGGTGTCTTAGGCAATCCTTGTGCAAATGTCCTTTGAACAGCAATGGGACCATGAGAACGGCTGGCTCAGTGCTCAAGTTCAAGAAACAGGGCCCTTATACAGCTGTTTCCTAAATACTAAACATCAGGCTGCATATGACTGGAACATGAGTGGCTCCTCATTCTTGTGTAGCACCTTGCAGTTCAACAAACTTTCCTTCTTTACCTATTGTGGGCTTCTTAAAATATCCCTGTGCAGTAACTAAAATAGATAGTTTCAGTATTCACAAATTTGAAACTGCAGTTCAAAATAATTCAGGGATTTGCTCAAAGTCATAGCCTACAAGGAGAGATCCAAATTTAGAACCTAGATTGTATGAGTCTTGGGAACTCACTTGCAATACATGTAGAGAACAGGACTATCCATTGAAACCCACAAGCAATAGCTTGGAGAAATGCTATCTCTAAGGCCCAGGTGATGGCAAAGAGGGAACTAGAACATTCAAGCCACTTCCTATCAGGTGAGTCACAGCTGTTTATACTTGAAGCTGACAGTGACCACAACAAAGTGTTCTAATCCTTTTTGGCTTGAGTTTGCTGTTAGGCAGGATAGGCTTTGGGAAACACAAATGCTGAACCCTCACCAACTGAATTATGGCATGAATCACCAGAGTAGTACAATTTATTTGAAGTTAAAATTACATAAACCAGAAAAAAAATGCCTTCCCTTTACGTCGTGTTTGCTTTTATATATGTATATAGGCTCCTATGTTCAACGTTTACAGCAACACAATAATTCAGTTTGCAGTTGTCTTTTGAGGTTTGTCTGTTTTGTGTCTTGGGCCATAAAAATGATGACAAACAGTATAATTCATGGGTACATAAACACTTTTTTGTAAAATGTATATGAAATGTCACAGTCCTAGATGATATAGAGCATGTTGAATTCCATTCTTTACAACATATATTTAATGAAGGGTTTTATGGGCAATGGATGATCCTTAAAATATTAGTGATAGCCAATAAATTTTGATTACCTTTAGTGATCTAGCTACAGAGAAAGGAAAACCCATAATTGTCAGACTCTCACTGTGGGCCCACAAAGTTTGTTTTCAAATAATGAATTATAAGTAGTAAAAAAAAATCACATATTGTACCAGGAGTTTGAGTCCGGTCCAGATGCCTTGTAGAAGAGGACTCATGTTTTCTCCTGAAGTTTGAGCAAGATTTATTACATTTTATTGTCAAATAATTCCATCTTTTTCATTTCTTTTTTTCCCTTCTTTGTACAGAAACAAAAAGGGAAGTAAACACTTAAAATTTTGAAAAACAAAAATTAAGTATCCTTCACGTTGCCTCTCATTTTCTCTCAAAACCCCATTTCTGGTTATATTTCATTTAAAAGACAAAAAAGGTATTATCAACAAAATGCTGTAATATCATGCAAACATCAAAGAGGGATGGAATTACAGATAGCTGTTCAATATCTCAATTTTAGATTAACCACAATCACACTTCTGGGTAGACTGTACATTTTACCATATACACACTTCTATCTCCATATGTGTATGAATATTTACAAAGAAACTTTATGAGCACATGCACAATAATAAAAACGTCCTATGAAGCTGCTGTAGTTGTTTGAGATCTAGGACCCTATCAACATCTTTCAAGACACATTCTGCTAATATTGCTAAAGTGATCAGCGTCACTATTAAAATGTCATAATTTGAAAGTTTGTGCTGGAGTTCCACCTACTTTCTCCTGATTATGATTTATTGAGAGAGATAGGTGTGTTTCAATCCATCAAGATTAAACAACAGTGGATGTCTGTGTTTAGGTCAGAGGGTTAGGAAGACCAGGACTAGAAACTCTTCTAAGAATTGATGAAACCCCTTATTAAAGCAGTGCAGCAGCTGGGTTCTGTTTAAAAGGAAAATAAATAAACAAAAACTTGGGTCATGGGTAAACGTCAGAAAGAGTGTCACATGCTTTCTTGTGTGCAACAATCTAAAAGCATATCCAGACTCACTCTGTCTGAAAGGAACTCTGGGCTCTGAGTTGCTTCTGCCCTACAGATCTGTTGACCATACATTGATTTCTTGGCTTTGGAATGAAAGTAGTGTATTGGTTCTCATCCTTCTACAAGTTTTCATAAAGACCCGAAGTCTCCTCAAAGAAACAACCAGGTTAGACATGCATGGGTCAGGCTATTGTCTTTGTTTGGTCATCATTTTTTTAAAGATAGAATTTATAGACTGCAAATTGATTACTTTCTTAATACAATGCAAAGTTCCACCAAAGATTATATTATGCAAAAATAATGATCAATTCCTAAATTCCTAGAGAAACTCTTGTTTTATGGAAAAAAAGAAGGTAAATGTTTTTGGAGACTCATCAGCTAAGTTCTTGTCATTGAACCATCAAAACTACAAGCCTCCCTTGTCTCCTATTGCCATTTCAAATTATGCAGGGCCACACACTCACTGAGAGAGGATTTTTCTCTCTTCTTGCCATTTCACTTTTTCAGTGCCAAACATCTCCTGTGGCTGCCAATGAATCAAGTTTTCCTTCCTCTCCTCTCCTGGAAGCTCACACTCCCAGCAAAATGTCACAAATAAAGTGGGAGCATGCCTTTCCCAGGCTAGACTTGCAAACAGAAAGCAACAGCACTATTCTTCCTCAGGACACTGACCCACAAAGAGGACTGGATTCAGTTAAAGAGATTGAGAAGAAGGTCAGCTAAGAAAACAAAGGTAACCCTCTCCACAGTGACTTCAGCTAGAGCTAGAACCAACCTCAAAAATAAAGCCTTGTCTCAGTCAAAGCAATAAAAAAACAGGGCATGTTAGGTGAGGTTTGGAGAAGCCATGGACTCCCATAGGTGGTTTATTTGCATGCTGTTTGTCTGTCTTGCCTTTCTCCCATGATTAAGTGATGCCACATCTGTTACCTTTTCTCATAGACTCTCTTCATACATCATAGTATCTGATAAAGTGTGACACTTCAATAAATAAATAAATAAATAAATAAATAAATAAATAACTCCATTTTCTTTGAGCATTTGTCATGCAAAAGCATGTACCTATATCACACACAGATATTTATGTAATGAGACTGCCTCTCTTATATGGAGACTTCTGTGAGTACTCTACATGAAAGTGCCAGCATCCCATTTACTTGTACAATTAACATAAACATGCTTCTCTGACTAGATCTTTAGGATGCAGGTGGTGTTGACCTACAAAGACCTCACAAACTTTTCAAAAATTTAAATCAAAAGTTTTATACATTGAAAGTAGACAGGGTGCTCAACTTCTATCTTGTGATCTGGGAAAGCAAGTCACTTCTAGGGCACGTATAAACACAATTTTGCTGCTAGTAAAGGGTTAATGATGCTAGGGAACAGGAATGTCAGCAGCTCAGACGGCATGCTTGTGTGTTTGCAAAAATATTTTCTGCATTATGTCCAAATCCCTGTGCAAACAGATAAATTACCCTATAAATCGTATTACTCCGTGAGGATAAATCACACATGTAGGTTTACAAAGCTGGAGAGCTACAAGGGGAAGTCAGCTCTGGCTGGGAGGGTATTTAGGATTCATAATCACACAGAGCTCGAGAAATGAAGAAAGAAGTACTCACACGCTATCACTTGCTTACTTTTTACAGTCTGGAACAGCACACGCACATACAGCACACACACAACACACACCACGTTACACCACACACACACTTTCATCTCTAACAAGGCCAGAGATCCCCAAGCAGGGCGTGCTGTGACAGCCAACTGAATTTATTTCTGGGAAAAGAAAAGAAAACTTTGCTGCTGTCGGCAGCTCTGCTACAGAACTGCTCCCTCATGCCCTGGGGTTTATGCACTATCAGCTCCTTGCACACGGATTAGAGGTTGATTTTCTATGGCATACTGTTTTTACTGCCACAACCAGCAATATTACCTAGATAGACAGACCAGCACTGGGGTCATTATATTTGGAGGAAATGAGATTTTAAAATATCTCCGAGGAGAATATTTTCTCTCTCTCTCTCTCTTTTTTTTTCCTCCACTTTTTCTATTATTATCTGTTAGAGAGTCAAGTAAAGCTCGGAAGGGGGGAGGTAGAAGAGAAATACAGGAAGGAAGCTTTGGGCTTTAAGGAAAGAGAATAAGGACTAGGTACCATCCAAGTATCTCTACCTTAGAAGGGTCAAACTCTCAAGGACTTGGGATGCTTTTCCAAATTTCCAACCCAAATTATATTGCAGAGCTTGGCAGGGCTGCATAGGCATAAGACTTTGAACTCAATAATCAATTTGTAGCATCTAATGCAATGTCAGGTTAATGCCTTCTCCACCTCTGAGTTTAAGTTTTCAATTCTTAACGGCCTGCCATTAGGGTTTCCCCCCCTTTTCTTCATTCCGTTGATTTCAATCCACATTCCAAAAAAAGCCTCCATAATCATCCAAAGTTATAAGATTGATTTATTGCCTATGATGTCAATTCAGAGATCTTTACAGAAAGTCTTCTATCAGAACTACTGCTAGGGCAGACTGAGCCTTGCTGAGCAACACACACACACACACACACACACACACACACACACACACACACACACACAGGAACAAGGAGAATGCAGCCTTCTTGTGCACCACTCTTTGAGACCCATAACTCAACAACTCTCGTGTCTGAATCAAGAAACCTCGACAAAACTCTTAGTTCAAAGCGTGAGCAATTACCACAGCACGAATACAGTGCCACTAATGATATAGATGAAGTTCGGCTTTGTCGACTAGAGAAAACAGCGTTCAAAGAACCGAACAACATTCCACCAGCACCATTGGTTCTTGACAGAGACCAAATTCTTTTGAATTTTGTTCCCGAAGGACACACACACACACACTCACACTCACACACACATACACACCACACACACCCACACACTGACACATGCACAGCAGAAAAGTTGCTCGCAAGCCCTACCTGAGGATGGCCGTGTCCCCCTGCCTCACGGTGATGTTGTCCGTGCCTCGGTTAAAATCCACGCTGCGAACTGGCAGTCCTGTGGGAAGAAGGCAGAGCAGTCTCAGTAGGACCAGCGGCAACTGTTTCCGATCGGGCTGAACTCTCCCGACCATGGTGGCCTCGGCGAGTTGCTCCGCGGTGGACTCGCGTGTGCGCGCTGCTGGCCACGGAGAGGGGCTCTAGCGCGCCTGGGGCTCGCAGCCACTGCCAAGGCTGCTCGGGCGGGTCCAGCGCGCACTCCCTTCCACTTTGCCTGGCTCTTTCCCTTGCTCAGTCTGTTTCCCCTCTGAGACTTAACAAAGCCCTCATCAAATCCAAGCAGGGATGGGGGAGAAAGTGGAGGAACAAATTTTCCGAAGGAAGAGTGCAAATATGAAATGCTTAATGATGAGGAGGCGACTGTCAACGGCAGGGGTGCTTCCTTAGACTCTCTGTGGCTGGCTGCTTCTCTGCCAGCGTCTGGGCTGAGCTCCTTCCCTCTGTAACCCACTTTCCCAGGCAGCAGGAGAGCCTGCCAGGAAGAGTAAAGAAACAGCCTCTCGCAGCAGCAGCGGCAGCAGCAACCCAGGAGCTCTCTCCCCCTCCTCCCTTCCTTGCTTCTCCCTCCAGTCCCTGGCGTGTTCTCTCTCTACTCAGCACCTCCCCCCTACCCTGCTGGTTTTCAACAGCCCCACCACGTCATCCGCTCCTCCCTCCCCTCAGCGTGGCCCCTCGCTTTGCACAACTGCCCCCTTCAACAGCAGCCAGCCTCAATGAAAGCCTGATGCGCCTTTGGGTTGTCAGGACAACAGCTCCATCTGAGGCCTGGTTGATTTCCTTAAGAAGAGGGGATGGGGCTCAGAGGTACTGTTCAAGACAGGGAAGACGAGGTGGACTTAAGCTATGAAAGGGCAGGAAAAAGGGTCCAGGAAAGAAGAGGGAAGGCATGGCAGGGAAGAGATGCAAATCTTGACAAATGGAGCTACGTACACGTGGATGGGAAGGCAAACTGCAGAATGGACCAGAAAGATGAGAAACAGAGAAGAAACTGGCCCGACTAAGTCTTAGATTGAAAGCCAAAGTTGATTTCGTAGTCCTGACAAATGGCTCTCCATACTCACATGGTATTCACCTTTTTCCTCTCCTCAAAAATTTAAAAGAATTATTTTGTCTCCCCCCCTTAATTCCCTCCCCCTCTTGGAACCCCCTTATGAAAGATGGGCTGGAGACAATGCTGGTATTGAGTGGTCTAGGGTGTGAATGCTTGGCTTGTCTTTTCCAAGTGCCAGCCTCAGCAGCTGATCCTTGATCCCCAAATTAACCTCACTCTCCAGGAAATCCACAGGCAGACACATGAGTGATGGGATTTGGGATTATGGTTAAAACGGTACATTGCAGCTAGTGCTTCCTTTTCTACTGCCACTTGCTTTTCAAAATGTTCTTACACAAGGAAGTAGATCAGAAAGTTTGTCATTTACAAGGAGTCCTAAGTCTATAGACAGCACTCTAGTGAAACCAGATACCAAACAGGTGTAGATAATCATTTGTCACTCCTGCACAGGGAGCCAAACAAGTGGTGAGCTGGATAAGGGGTAACACCTTAGTCACACTTTAGTGAGAGTTTCACTGCCAGACAGCTCCCTCAGCCCTGATGATGGAGATGGGGTCAGCTGAAGACTTCTTCTCTGTCCTTAATATCTATCATTTAGCTAGATCTCTTTCTTTTTTCTCTCTCTCTTTCAGTAATCCAAGCATCACACAGTAAAACAAACAAACAAAAATAACTAATATTATAAAGTACTACAGAACAAATACGAGTCAGTTTCCTACTGTTGACCTTACAAGACTCAGTCTTCTAACCAAGAGACAGCAAATACTTTCAGGTTCCAGGATGTACAAGAAGGCCAGACAACTACCAAAGGAGGTGGGAGGAGAATAAGTATTTAGGCTCTTCCAGGATTTGAGCAGGCAAATCACCCTCAGAGCTCCAGAATAATCACTCTTGGCCTCCTTTTGGCTTCTTGGCACCAGCAAAGCTTATGAATTTCAACTGTTTCCTCTGTGATAGCAAGAAAATTTTTACAGGAGCAATTGGAAAGCCCCCACAAAAAGAATTCTGAGTCATCACTGTGATTCTTCCACATCTGTCTGAGGAAGTCCCAGATAGGGAGGTTCCATTTGTTCTGTATCCATTCTGGACCATATTCTGGTGATAAATATCTTATACACACACACACATACATACAAATACATATATAAGCCTTTTATTTACATTGTGTCTTAATTAGGATTTCTACTGTTGTATAAAAAAATATTGCCAAAAACAACTTGGGAGGAAGAGATTTACTTGGCTTACACTTCCACACCACAGTCTACAATCAAAGGAAGCCAGGGCAGGAATCTGAAGGCAGAAACAGAAACTTCTCGTGACTTTCTCAGCCTATTTCCTTATACAACCCAGGACCCTCTTGCCCAGGGTTGGTACTGCTCACAGTGGTCTGGGACTGTCTATAACCAATCATGAAAACAGAAAATGCCCCATAGAGTTGCCTATAAGGGTACATTTGTGGAGCCATTTTTCTAAGTTCAGAATCCCTCTTCTCACATATACCTGAGGTTCTATATATGAAGCTGCCTAAACCAACCAGGGGTTATGGTGAGCTATAGACATTTGCAACAACGAAAACTAAACAATAAACTTTCACTGGGCTGACATTTGCCTTGACCTGTAAAAAATCTGGAATTCAAGGATTTTTGGCAGCATTTTATCAATTTAACGGTAGATGAATACTTACAGATTATGTGAGAAAATTAAGACTTTTTTGTCTTTGAAGAAAACACATTAAATTATTGGGATTGGAATTGTCTCACTTCAAGGTTTGTAATGTCAGTTACTTTTATTTGCACTTTGAATCCATTTCACATAAATCAAGATGTCCTCTGTTAGTGGTGATGAGCATTCTGAGAAAACTGGAATGATCCATGGATAGCTGTGACTTAGCTGTTGAAAATTTGAGCACATTTTTTTATCAGTGAAGAAATGGTTAGATAAAGTGGTTAGTTGAACCGTAAGTTCTGTAATTCTCAATGTTAATGGGAAAAATAGGTTTAGCATGCTAAAAGGAATGATGTCAAGACTGCAGGCAGAGGAGCACCCTGTCTTCCCGTACATTGCCAACAGGTTTGTCCATCCCGGCCAAAGACCTTATTACCTTTTAGAAACAAAGGATTTGCTTACACAACGTACACTGTACAATGTTCCTCTAACGGCAGAAGAGAAGAGAAAAGATGTAGTGGACAGAGACCAACCAGGATGCCTTAATTCAATTGACCATGATGGGTAAGTGGTATTGCCCTCTGGGTACCTAGTATCTTTCTACATGCTCCAGGAAGAAAGATTAGTCTTATCAAGAATAAATATAGTGCCTCCTGTCAGTGTACAGAAATTTGTCTGATGAAGGGGATAATTTTTTTTCTGGACAAAGAGAAGTATTAAACAATAGAAGTATATTATTTGTGAAAGATGCCAACACATGACAGTTAACTAATTCCTATACCAAAAATCTCTAGTTACTAGCATGGGGTGACCTCCTAGGAGGTGTTTGGAGCAAATGTAATGTTTGACATCCAAAGCACAAGATCATTCACACAAGTAGGAGTAGGAATGTAGAATTTGTAGTTAATAGAATAAAAACAAAAACAAAAAGCAATTAAGTGTTTTATTTTTTTGTTCTTTTAATCTTTTAACTTTGGTTTAACTTAATTGACTTGCTATAAGCAAATAAATTAAAACACAATATTTAAAGTGAGATCACAGTTTAGAAGATCTCTAATGTAGAATGTTCAGCAATTCAGTCTAATTCAATAAGAATTTTAGCCATGAAGCTTATTATGTAAGTCAAGAATTCAATATAATTCACATTCAGACTGAACTTCAGGAACTTCTTTCTACCAACACCTAGCCCCAAAAGAGAGTTGTTGAATATCAGAACAGAGGGATGGCTGACTTCCCATCCTACATTTACCAAAGGGTAAATGTCAGCATTCACAGAGCAATGAATCCAGCAATTTCCACTGGCACTGTGTAGTCCCAAAGACCATCCTTTCTTCACTCCTTCTTTGAGCCCTGATTTTCTTTCTTTTATAATCTCCTGCTTTCTGATTCGTTCTGAGCATAACAGTGGGTAATATATCTCACCCTCAGGGTCATTCCCCTCCAAACTACCTCACTATTAATTCCTCTCCTACTTTCTTTCCTTAGAAATTTCAAGGAAGAAGCACATAGATGACTTTCTGAAGGGTCTACAGGCTATTTTCCCAGAATCACTGTGTATATGTTTCTGAGTAGCTCTGCAAACATGAATATACTTGCGTTATTTGTGAGGCGAGTATGGCTGTTTGCCACGTGAAACAGCCATCTTCACCCAAGTAAGACGATCTTAACTACTACTTTAAAATAACATACTGCCTTTCCAAAAGAGGCTTTACAAGGTTCTGGCACTCTCCCGGGACAAACCCTGCAAGAAGAACAAAAACTGGCTCACATCTGAGCACCCAAAGAAGCATGAAATGTTTATTCTTCTGTTCAGCTTTGTAAGGTAACAGGCTCACACAAAATCCAGATGCAGCCTGAAATGCACAACTAATTATTTGGCTACATTGCTTGTATTTTATGCTGAACCTGTCTATAGCATTATTAATGAACTGTTCTACATATCTACGGTTGTAAGGTCTTAATCATAGTAATATCTTGTCTGTACTCTACTTACATAAGTAGAATTAGCATTTCCATACTACTAAAAAAAACAGAATTGCTAAAACTTCTCCTTAGGACCCCTGTTATTATATTCTCGTTGATCTCATTGTAAGCTAGCAATGTTCACATACTTTAGTTTATGCTCATTAAGAGTATGGCATTACCTTATGACTTGTCATTGGAATCTGGTACCTTTAAATTAAAGTTTATTCAAATGTGCCTTTCAGTCTTAAAAATGAAAACGAGTCAGCCTCAAGTCAGCTTAAAAAAATGTTCATTTTCTCTCTCACAGCCCTCCAGTAATGTAAAACCCCTAACCCAAATTGTGCACGACGAAAATCAGTCTAAGGCTTGCTTTCAGTGCATGCCATAGTTCATTGTTATCAAATCAGTCCCTTGCTTCTAACAATGTGGATTTTGTTCACTTGTTCTATTTTTATAGGCATCAGGGCTTGGATGTGTCCCAGTTTTCACAAGGTCTAGGTCTTAGAAATTGTTCAGCTGATACTTGTATTGTCACATTTCACGTCTGCTCTTGGTTACTCACAAACATACCCGCACTCAAAGTTGCCAGCACGCTGGCACACCTGTGTACTACACACATCTTTTCATTTCAAAGAATAGTCCACATTAGCCTTGGGCTCACCTCACCCTCATTTATCCCCCTAGACTTTAAGCATGGCCACCATCCACAAGGAGGTAACAATGTCCAAGTAATGCTATACCTATATTGCTTCTGCTCTATCAAGATACCTTGAGCATAATGGGAAGAACATTGCAGCATCTGGAAAGATGGAGTGTACCATCCCTACTGAATAGCAAGACGTTAGTACAGCAACACCCAGGAATTTCTACCCTCTGAGGCTGCTGTTGTGAACTGGGTTATTACACTCAGAAAATAGGTCAAGGAGGAATGAAGAAGAGTAGAAGCAGATTTGCAGTTCCTTACTCCAAACTGAAGTATAAGCTTATGACTCATTGATTGATTCATTCATTCATTCATTCCCTCATTCAGTGCATGTTTATTGATAATAGTAGTGTCTTAGAGAAACCAAGACTCTGATCTCATAGAATTTGCCTCCTATGTTTCAGTCATGATCTTGATGGCTGACTCTTTGACCCCCCCCCCATATAAGCCGGGGAGTGACAGACTGGCTAGATCCCAGGGGAGGACTTTGCAGCCAGCCCTGAGGAGACATGATAAGTCGTGGTTGGATGGAAGGGAAGGAGGTCCTCCCCTCTTGGTGGACTTGGAGGGGGCGGGGAAGGAGATGAGGGAGGGAGTGGGAGGGTAGGAGGGAATGGGGGAGGGGGATACGCCTGGGATTCAAAGTACCCAACCTGTGATTGAGATAAAAATAAATAAATTAAAAAAAAAAGAATTTGCCTCCTAGATACCAATATAGATATTAAACAAGTAAACATATTTCTATTATTTGCAAAGTAAAACTTATGGAAAAATTATGGGTTTCAGAGTATAAATGAGTTACAGATATGGTGAGAGAAATATACATAATCAAAACTAGCTTGAAGCTAAATCCTAAAGCATGAGAAAGTAGACATAATAATATCAACAAGGTCTCATGTTTAAAAAAATTGACAGGTTAAAGGTATTAAAATAGGAATGTGTACATTCTACACCTTCAGCAGAAAGGATGACAATAAACATAAAGAGCAGTTTATATGCATGGTGTAGTGTGGAGTCGAAAAGAAATGGATGAAATTAAAAATTAATAAGCTATCATAATGAAACAATTCCAGGAAGTTAAGTTTTATTCTAGTAGTGTAAATGAGTAAAGGCTTGGGGCAAGAGATTTAAATAATTTGATTGACATTTTACAAAGAGTGTTAAGAATACAATATAGACAATGCATTGTGTAAAAACCACAATGGAAATGAAGAATCAAATGGAAGGATATCTCAGTTACTCAGTGCAAACTAGCTTAGACTATGAGTGACACTGAGATAAAGAGAAGATGAAATTGACTAGATTGGTTCAAAATGGGAGGTCTCTCTCCAAGAGTCTGTATTTTTCCATAAGTCATCTCTACTTTCCTCAGAAGATGCTTTGTCTTCACTGTACTGGTTAAACTCTGGTGTTAACCTGTGAGAAGTTACCACTCATCATGGAGAGAGGTAACATAGAGCTAAACAGACTGCCATTAATATCACCTGTAAATAAATAAATAAGTGTTCCAGTTGTTCCTTGCCAAGTGTGAATGTTGCATACCCTTAATGATGGATCTTACATGTTCATAGAATGTCAGTATAATAAAATATTTTTTAAAAAAATAACAAATGCATAACATGATGGACAGGTGTCATACAGTAGCTGAATTTTATTAATTTTGATTCCATATCTATATTTATTTTCCGAGCTATAGCTAACCTGATAAATTTGAATGGAATGCCTAGTTAAATATCTTGAGGCTATAAGTCATGTAAATAACACTAATACGTTTTCTCTGGAGCTAACTGACAATGTTGAGCTTCGGGGCAAGTCTAGTGCTGGGTCAGTATATTACCTGAAGAGTCCCAGAGGTGTGCCTGCTTCAAAGTAGCTTCCTTTCCTCTCTTGTTTATCATTTACATTGTGGGCCTTCTGTGCTTTCCACAGAATGTAGAAGCATTGCTTAGATGGCAGGAAAGAAACTCACAAAACATCTCATCAGACAGTTGCTATATATGAGAACATTAAGAAATATCATTAAAAAGCAAGTGAAACCATGTAGCAGTTTCTAAGCAGCAGTCAGAGACTTCGTCACTGATATGCAAAACTGACATATATCCTTGTGTGGTTCTCACACAAGGATAAGAACTGAAACATAATACAACACAGAATACTCATCTTTAGTTATCCAAGAGCTCACCGTCAATTCTGAGTATCCAAGTGAGCACTCCTGTAGCAGAGAGTGACGGGACAGTGAACTGCCTTATGAAAGAACAGAATCAAAAAGAAACAACTCAAAGAAGCAAACCCAGAAGGTTCCTGGAAAATGATGATATTTTAAGTATCCCTAGGATACATGCAGGAGTAGAGGAGAGGGCAGCAAAGTCCTTTGCAAAAGTTACCCATGTGACCAAGCCTATCATAAAGGATGCACTGAATTTTAGGGTTCTGTCTAATGGAAAGTTCTGAATGCATTGAAGAAAGAGTCTTGTTTCATCTCATAGTTACAAACCTACTTTAGATTATGGAAAAATGAGGATTCTTACTATCCATCTTCATGGTAGAAAGGACAATTAGGAAGCTAGTCAGAAGCCTGAGTTAAAGATCTTGAGTCATAATGGGAAAGATAAGCATTGTCAACGATGCATACATTTTTCTTCCTAAACAAAAAACAAAACAAAACAAAAGCTCAGAAAAGAAGCCCTTTGCTCAAACTTCCATTGAAACCAAGAACACATGTTGTAGAAAGGGGTGTAGAGGGAGAGATTGGAAAAAAGTTAAAATGGAAAATAACTGTTTTAAAGTGAGGGTCATTGAAGTGCTTGACAGGCATGTTAATGAGTTTGACCTTCATTCTGTATGCAATAGGGAACCATTAAAAACTTTGAGCTAGGGAATGACATAATCAGATCTGTGTTTTATGAAGATAAGTAACTGGCCATGGAGTGGGCGATACACTGGGACAGGTTAAACTGGAGAAATGCCTTTTATATAGTTTCTGAAAGAGCAAAAGCAAGAGATGACAAAAGCAGGCTACAGCACAGTGACAATAGGGAAGGAAGCAAAGAACTTCACGAGAATGTCACCTAAAAACTGATGGGAATTGTCAACTAATTGGGTATGGGAGTGGAAGAGAAAGGGAGAAGGATTTCTCTTCATTTTATTTTCTTTCTGCTTACAGTTTTGGCTTATAAAAAATGGGAAAGTTGAACTTAAGGGAAAAAAAGAGAAATTTTTAGGGGTAATTTGGAAATTCTCTTTTATAACTCTGGGCTGGCTCCAAAATTGGTATCCGAATAGCCTGCACTCCAGATGGGCACACTCAGGTAGCTGTCATAGGAATATGGCATTCTGGGCAAAGGGATTGTCTTTGAGATGTAATGAACTAAACCTACACAGTCTGGTTCTTTCCCCATAACTTTTGTTTTCTTTCCCCTATTCTGTGTTTGTGTAACTTCAATATGTTTATATACCATGTAAGCAAGATAATTGTTTGCCAATAATGAATTTCATTCTGACTTTTACAAATGC
>JAQQSO010002820.1:0-14058 GCA_028658305.1 Pachyuromys duprasi
GTATAGCTGGGTCTTGAGGAATCACTATTCCTAATTGTCTAAGAAAGCACCAAATTGATTTCCAGAGTGGTTGTACAAGTTTGCATTCCCACCAGCAATGGAGGAGGGTTCCTCTTTCTCCACAACCTCTCCAGCATGCGTTGTCACTAGAGTTTTTGATCTTAGCTATTCTGGTGGGTGTAAGGTGAAATCTCAGAGTGTCATTTATAACTCTTACAATAATAAACTTTTTACTCTCAAAAGCAATTCACCTCAGTATTCACCTTAAAACTTTTAAGATAATAATGCATTTCTTAGTTGAGAGAATATACAATGACAAAATATCTACTACAAAGCTTCAATATTTTAAAATTGATGTTTATGAAATTAGCACAAGAGCATTTATGATAAACTGTACCATGTGATAAACATATGGTAAAATGTATCATGAGGTAAGCATTTGATGAACCAAGCAGTGTTGGTATGGGAAATCATGTTTATTCAGATTCTAGTAACTGTTTGGTCTATCTTAATTTAAGACAAAAAATACCTAAGCATGTGTGAAGAATTTGCTGAAATTCTGAAAAAGTTGTTTTCTGATCTCTACTTATCCTTCCCAACACATAAGTAAATGTAATAAAATAGTGTGCTGTCATTGGATTGGAGGCAGTAGTGGCTAACTCCAGTAATTCTTGGACTGAAACATAACGGAAGGATTCTATGTATGATTGCTATTTCATTATTTTACCAAAAATAAATCTCACTATGTATTTTTTACAGAAGTGTTTTATTTTGCTGTATGTATATATTGTTATCATTTAAGTTTTAAATTTATTTCATTTCTGTGGATGAGTGTTTTGCCTGCATGTATGTATGTGAACCATGTGTGTGCCTGGTGCCTGTGGAAGTGGTCAGGACATGGTGTCAGGTCTGCTTGAACAGAGGTTTCAGATAGTTTGGAGTCACTATGCCGTTGCTGAGAACTGAACCTGCATCCTCTACAAGATAGAAAAGTGCTCTTAATTGCAAAGCCAACCTTAGAGGGTCTTTATCTATGACTTAGAGGTCTTTATCTATGACTACCTACTATATATATATATATATAGATCTTAAGTTCATAAATGCTACAATGTGTTCTTCTGTACTTAGTTCACAACACTGTGCTTTGCATTTCTGTTCTTATCTTGGAAAAATAATATATATTGTGGCAGTCTCGTGTGTAGGCTATCCTTAAACTTATTTCCTCAAATGAAATGAACTTAAATTTCTGATATGCCTGTCTCTACCTCACAGCAGTGTTGGAATTACAGGTGTGTAACGCTACACCCAAATTTTATGCTGTGCTTTGGTGAAGCACAGGGCTTTGAAAATTTAGAAAAATATTCCATCAAGCCAGCCACATTCCCAGCCCCAGAAATCTTATAGTAGGGGCTTGTCATGAAAGTTTTGTTTATTAGTTGTTTATATAAACATGCCATCATTTCTATATGTAACCAAATTAATATTAATGCCTTAGTGTTTTCTAATACACATCATAAATCACAGAACTCCCATACCACAGCTGATTATTTAGTAATTTCGAAATCTAACAATCCTTTTCACCTTTATGCTGGATATTTGCAGAAAAACTGGGCCATTTGCTGTGGAGCATTGATCATGTTCTGCATGTGGCTGATTGCTCCTTTGTGGGACTTGAACTTGTTCTTTCTGAAGTGACTTTTGTGAACTGGTAATAGTTTGATCTAGAAGCTTAAATATATTGGGTTTGAATTTTTATGCAAGCTCAGGTATACTCTATTTATATCACACCAGGGAACGTGTATATATAGCACATCCTTTTTTAGCATGTTAAGAGTATGCCTTGGATTTCAGAAAACTAAACAAAAATTACGACAAAAGAGCATGTATAGGAAAGGATGTACTGGTGATGGCGGCCATGATTGAGAGTGAAAGTAGGGTGTAGAGGAAGCTAGTGTTTGATAGACTGCTTCAGTTTGAATTTACCTCACCAGAGACTGACCTGGCAGGAGAAAACTTGTGTGTGTACCCTTCTGTGTGCTTATCGGCATATTGAGACAACAGAGTCCAAGAAACTGGAATTTCCCAGGAATCTCCTGCTGGAAGAAAGAAAAGGCTGAAACTTGGTGCCAATCAGAGGGGAAATGTGTCTCCTGAAAAGAGATTTTACACAGTTCTGACAACTTGTTACATCACCTTGAAAGAGAAACTGGAGCTGAGACAATGATGGGTCAGTGATGGGCAGGACCACATCTTGGCCAAGACTGTTTAATTATGTACAACTTGTCCTCTATTTAAACATAAACCTTATGTCAGGATGACAAAAAAAATGGACTTGGAGGACACTAGACCTCTTTGTTCTTCTTATCATTGTGTCCACATTGAGTAAACCTCTGTTCTCTGATTCTATCACTTGTGTGTGTAACTGGCCTCTAGAGGGTGGGTGACCGCCAGGGCCTCAGCTCTCTCTGACCCTGACAACTCTATTAATACCCCTAACAGGCTATGTCAGAATAGCTTTACACACCAAAGCCTCCTGAGTGAAAAGGAGGCTCACATTTTACTTTCTGCTGTGAAGTTTAAGAAGTCCTCTCTTTCCACAGACAGCTTCCACCAGGGTAACCTTCATGACCCAGTAGCAACTTTGAAAAATGGATTTTGGTTCAGCCAGTTGTGGTGCATGAGCTAACAAAAAAAATTGCAGACCCAGAAAATAATATCTAATGTCTGCAAATATAAACATCACATCGGGACCAAGCACTGGAGAACAGAAGATCTTAATTGTTCGTGGGAATGAGCGCTAACAGCCAAGAGCCACGTCTGTGTATTGTTACTTCTCAGCAGATTCTCAACTCCTGAGAAATATCACATTTACTCAAGAATAAGGTTTTAAGATGTGTCCTGGTCAATTTAAACATTCCAGTTTAATCCTTTGTGGATATGGAAGAAATCGTTGAGCATCTATTGATACTAGTACTTAATTCATTAATTATATATTATATATCTTTATAGTGAAATGTTCCTTTGACATAAGCGGTGAAGTCCTAGGACTCATCACAGTCTTTTTTAGTCTCTTAATTTCCTGATCCAGTAGACATCACCCTGTGTCTAAACCATTTAAAATGTATCAGATCTTGCACAGACAACACTGTATCAAGAAGTTGTCAAGAGTTCCTTCTAAAAATGTTTAGAATACATGCACTTTTCTTACTCTGCCATTGATCTAAAATTGTTCTTTATTCAACTTTGCCAAGTATGCTTTTGAGTTTCAAATTTATTATTTTTTATTTACTATAATCATTGAGTTATGATTTAGGAATATGTGTAGGAAATTAAAAATAAATAGGTAACAAATTTATTTATCTTTTTAAATTTACTTTTTACCAGCGTGGTTTTGGCATGCATAGGACCCCAAAATTGTTCTTATCAGACTTCCTTGTCCCCAAGTGAAAACTATGCTATTTAATATGGAAATGCATAGAGGGCATTTTCATCATATAAGAGACTTTGTGAGAGATACAAAATAAAGTTATTCTCTTTTCTGGATGTAACTATGGAGAAAAATATGGAAATGATGCCTTTGTCCTTCCAATTAGGTAGAAGCACAATATCTACCTTACACATGATTATTACAGTATATTGTTTCTGTGATAAAATGCCATTATGAAAAGTAGCTTAGGGAAAAAAGGAGTTGATTTTAGCTCACAAAGCCCATCCCTGTGAGCAAGTCAAGGCAGAGAATTCAAACAGCTAATCACATCATCTCCAACTCAGAGGCAGAGAGAAGATAAATCCATGCATACTCGGTTGTTTGCTTGTACACAGCTTATATAGTTTCTCTATACTTACATAGTCCAAGACCCCTGGTGCTACCCACATTTGGGCTTGGTCTTCCGATGTTGATTAACTTAAAAATAATCTCCCATAGACATACCACAAGCATCCCAATATAGGAATCTCTCACTGAGGCTTCATTGGCAATTCTAGGTTGTATCAAGTTGACTATAAAAGCCAGCCATCACACCCAGGATATTAATTTCCTGTTGCAGTGACAAAACCCCCAGAAGATCAACTCAAGGGTGAAAAAAGTTTATCTTAGTTCATGATGTGAGAGTTTTGAGTCCATGATTGGGTTCCATTATTCAGAGGTCTGTGGTGAGGCAGAACATCATGGCGGAAGCGTGATAGGTAGACTTTGCTCTTATAAAACTATCTATATTAGCATTTTCAATCTTCTAATCATACTCAATCTCCCCCCAAAGCATCACAGGAATATTTTAAAAATTAGTATCTGATTGGGAAGAGAGCAATTAAACCATGTTTAAATAATAACTTGATCTTAAGTTAAATAATGGTAAGTTAAATCATTAGCTCACTATCTCATGTTTTTAGAAGATTTACTAATGTCTAGAGAGAAAATGGAATGCAGATGGAGATGTTTCTAAATGTTAGGTAATACACTAGCTACTAATTGGTTTGCCTTTCATTCATCTAAGCTAGTAATAAATAATATGGAGTCTAAAGAATTATTGAGAAGATAAAATAAGAAAATGAATGAAAGTATTTAGAACAATGTGTAGTAGTGTCCCAACAGTTTTGCAATAGCCTTAAAGATGTTGTAGTCTGGACTGGCTAGAGTTGTTATTGTTGTTAAAGTTATGAGGCAGATGAACATAAGACACAGGTTTGTACCCTGGGATTCTGTTTTGCTTTGTTTATTTCCCAGCCAATCCACTTGTAATGACACATTTGGCCATCTAGCTCTTTTTCCTGCATACACTGCACACATATCCCTTTCTAAAAATGAAACTAACAACCTCAGAATTTTGTTGATCCTCCCACCTGCAACCAGCTACATATATTCTGACCTCTGAACAATAGCACAAATTTGTAGAGCTCTTAGGAAAAAACTTCTCTTTTTTTTTTTTTTTTGAAATACATAAAAGGAAGTCCTGAACAATAATGGAGCTCTTGACTCTCACTCTGTGTTTGCTTTCAATCTTGACAATGCATCCCTCTACAAAATTTGCACTGTTGCTTCATTCTGGATAAAGATATCATGTTTAATTTTTTTCCAGTTTTCTTGTAGCCTTGGTTTTCAATTATTTGGATAAGAAGCCAAGAATCTGGAAACACCTGGCCCAGACTCCAACCCCTGGTAACAGTTGTAGCTGTGTTATCTACAGATGTTTCCATGAATCGGGACCCAAACATGCAATGCTCACACTGAGACGAACTTGGTTTCTCACTGTGCTTTGGATCAGCTTTTCAAACTATAATTTCTGTTTACTAAATCAACCAGTTCTGTGATCACTGCCCAGAATAGGGGTTTAATTAATAAATACGGTGCATCGGTAGTCAAAGGAAGTAGAAATGCCATTACACTTATTCCTGGGATACAGAATCAATATTTTGATTGTTATGATATATGAAATTGGTAATTAGTTTTACAGATTACACAAAGAAAGACATCTAATTATGGATTTTGAGATTAAACTATGGATTGAACAGAGACGTAAAACAAATTTTAGTAAAGTTCAGTAAATTTCTTTCAAGTGCCAGCCATTACGCTGAGCACTGGGAGAACAGGTATAAAGAAGGTGGGGAGCCTGTCTCTGAGTGATGGAAAACTGCTTGCCACATTGTACCATCACAATTTTCATTTTATCAAGATTTTTAAATGTTTTAAATTTTGTGTAGGTTGCTTTTTGGGATGGTGGTATGAATATATGAGCTCAGGAAGCAGAAGAGGGTACTGGATCTCCCAAACTAGAGTTACAGAGAGTGGTGAGCTGCTCCACGCAGGATCTGAGTTCAGATCCCCTGCAAGAGCAGCAAATATTCTTATCCACTACACTGTCTCATTGGGCTCCATCGTGTTCTTTTTTTTTTAATGATGAATTACTCTCTTGCCTCAAACTTGAGACCACATCTTCCTTCCCTGCATTCCCTGAATCACACAGGGATGAAAACAGTCTTTACTTAGGCACACCTGAATCAACAACTCACTAGAAATGCATTAATATTTTAAAATAACTGATCCAAGAGTTTATCCACGCATATTCTATAGGGATAGTACTTTTCAAGAAAATAAAGTCACAGGCTAAATTATACTTTACAGAGATTTTTTTGAGAGGCATTTGGGGACTATGACAGTGCCACACAGACATTACGTTGGAAGTAAAGTGACTTAAATAAAAATGGTGCCAAAAAACACAGCATACAAGAGTGAGATATCCTGAAAGAGGTTCTGTTGTATGAGAGGAAGAGGAACCAAGAAGCAAAGTACTGTTTTCTGCAAATTGTCCCTTTCTCTGCTGAGTTTCCACCCGTTATTGCTCCCACAAAAACATCATACTTGATAGTGTCCATCACTGCAGAAGGGGAAGTTGAGGCTCAGGACATGTACCTGACTTAAACAAAGTCATATAGTGAGCATGTGGTAAGACCAGAGTTTAATTCATATTTACATGTTTCTAAAACATAATTTCTTTGAACCATAGTATGATCATATAAATTCAGTTATCTGATAGAATATTATATTATAGTGACTGATTTTTAGAACACTTACACTCATATTTTTTCTGATAAGTTATCTTTAGTGTCTGAGTGTGTGTGTGTAATGCTTGCGTGTGCATTTGTGTTTTTAAGTACCTGTACAAGTGTGTACACGTGTCTGTAGAGATCAGAGATCAATGTAGAGTGTCTCTTCTGTCATTCTCCATCTTACTCTATGAAACAGGGTCTTTTTAAAACTGGAGCCCACTGAGTGTCCAATCTGGCTGTTCAGTAAGCCCTACTAACTCCTCTATCTTTCTCCCCACCCTTGAATTACAGACACGCGGCATCTTGCCTGACTTTTTCACATGGGCTTTCTGCTCCCAGGCCCCTAGCTTGCACAGTTTTGTCAGAAGATCCACCTCTGTGCCCCCTGCTCTTATTTTTTCATTAGCCTGCTCACCATTAGAGGTCATCTACTTTTACGATTTAGTCCCTGATTCAAAAAAAGGCGGACACTGACCATCTTCTTTGAAATTATGAATCAAGGAAACTAGGGCACAGAGAGCTCCAGAGCATAGATTCTATGGAGGATGTAGGGAGTTATCTTCTCCATGTACCAGTCATTTTTTACATAAAAGACAAAAGATTTGGAAAAATTAATTCCTAGGAGAAAATACAGCAGTGTAGCCTGATCCTTTTCAGGAAGGCTGGACTTGCTGAATCAACTAGACAATGATCTGTGAAATGGGAAGGACACAGAGAATTCCATAAGGTTATCACAAATGATGATGTCACCTGAAGTTGGAGTCAGCAGAGCATGTGCAGAGAGAAGCAAAGAAGGTGCTATGAAGTGGGCTGAAGAGATCAGCGTGCATCCTACTGAGACACAGAAGAAGTTTGGAGCTTGTACCCCCAGCTGTGTCCAGTATGCTAGACAAACCTATCAAAGGCACATATAGTGTTTGGTCTCATTTTTCTCAGTGATAAGGACTATAAGAAGCCATGGTAGAGAAATACTGGCATGAAGTGTTTACAACTGAGGATTTTCTTTCCATTATTTATCTAATCATCACAATAACTATCTTCTGCTTATATAAACAAGAATGCTGAGGCTCAGTACTTTACCAACACCACAGCATCTACACTGAAAACGGGGGTCTGAAGCTGGGTCTTAATTACTTTTTGCAGTGCTGTGATAAAATACTTGGCCAAAACAACTTAAAGAGTTTTGTTTCATTGTTTGTCTGGATTTTCTTTTTTATTAAACAAGGGTTCCCTGTGTAGCATTGCCTATCCTGTAACTGGCTCTATATACCAGAGTGGCCTTTGTCATACTCAGATTTCCTCCTGCCTCTGCCGACTGAGTGCTGGAATTAAAGGCCTAAACCACCACACCTGTCAGGAAAGTTTTATTTTAGTTACTGTTTAAGAGGATGTAGTTAATAGCCATGGAAACAGGAGCTGTGTGAGGTATCTGGTCACAGTCAGGAAGCAGAGAGAAACAAATGCTGGTACTTAGCTCACTTTCTCCTTCTTCATCACCATGGATTCTAACAGATAAAAATGGCAACAAACCATGGGTCTTCTCAACTCCATTAAGTCAGTCTAGAGACTCCCCTGCAGACACCCAGACTCTTGTCTCCTTATGTGCTATCAGGTTGACAATCAATATAAAACCTCAGGAGCAGATGTCCCTTTCTTTGACTTTCTCTCTTTAATCATTCCTTCTTTTGAAGGCCTTCTCTGTGTGTTCCTACATTTTCTCCTGAGTTAACCAACTGGTCTCCCTCCCTCCAGCCACATTCCTCATGAGAAAAAGACACCCTGCCTGTTCTCTTCACTTTATTCATTCCCTGATACATGTGCAAGTTGGATAAATATTTGCTGGATTAATTCCAAGGTTGTTTCTTCTACCATCTGCTCTTCTCTGGTTCCCTCATGCTTTTTGGCACTTCCCCACTAATGATTTACAAGCACTTACTGACAGTCCTAGCTTCTAACTGAAGTTCCACATCTATATCTCTGGGCAGTCTAATGATGGACCAGTATTCCAAACTTGTCTATGCTTCTAGCTCCAGCACCACTTTCTGGTCATTTCCAATTTGTTGCAAACAGACAGTCTCTTTGCTAGCAACTGGTCCCCAAACTTGAGGCCTGAGTCATATTATCAGTTCTGCTCCTTAATTTCCACTTCAAATAACTTGGGAGTCAAACAGAGTTTCTCTTCCACTGGTATATAGGGTTCAATGCAATCCATACTTTAAAAAATGCTACTTTTGACACAAGGTCTCACTGTGTATACTAGACTAGCTTCCAATTAGACCCTCCTGCCTCTGGCCTAAATGTTCTGGGATTAATTATATGCATTATTTGAGCCAGCATAACCTGCATTCTTGACAAGAAACTCACATATTTAAGTGTCTTCCAACTCCTTGTTCAAATTACAGAACATATCTCAAAACTCTGTTTCCTAACTACCTAAATCATCTTGGTTTTATCCTGTTATACCTGTTTAAATAAAACTGTAACAACTGTTGTAACAATTGAAGAATGTTACATTTGGAAAGACCCTGTGTTACTCAGCTTTCACATTGTTATAACATAAACGTTAGTGTTACAGTTTGGATATAGAACTCCTGTGTTTTAAAGCTCAGTATCTCCAGCTGGCGGCATTGTGGAAAATGACTGTTATAAGTCTATGCATGTATAGGGTGTAGGACTTTTCTGAAAGAAATGAGACATTGGATAGGTCTTCAAAGGTTATATCTTGTGCTAGGGATCCTTATCTCTCTGTGCTTTCTAACACCATGATGTGGACAGTCTCCTCTTCCCTGTCACATGGCATTCTGCCTCACTTCTACCTTGCCCAAAACAAATGGATGCAATTGAACTTATGTTGTAACCTCAGCCCCCCCCACCAAAAAAAACCCAAAAAAACTGAATTAAATCTTTTTGTTTGTTTGTTTGAGTTTATTTTCTAGGCTATTCTGTCACCCTGATGGGAAATGACTAACCAATCTAGTAAACCCACATAAAAGGCTTTAATTTGGCCCAGAGTTTTTTGGGATGCAGTCAAATTACCAATTTGACCATTGCTTGGAGAGTCAGGTGTAGTATCACATGGTGGAAGGAACACATAGTAAGCCAACCTGCTTACTCTCTGGACAGAAAGCAAAAAGATGAAGTAGAAGGGGTAAGGGACCTACGTTCATTTCTGAGGACACATCTCCAGTGACTTGAAAGATCTCCATGGGGCTCTTCCTCTTTATTCTTCCACTATTTTACAATTGAGCTCATCTAGTAAACAGAGTTTTACCCTATAAACCATGGTTTGCCATCGAGGATCCAAATAGTAATGGATCACATCAGTTACCAACCAGTTTTCCTACCCTGTTGATGCCCTCCTTTCTAAGGCAGCCCTTTCTAAAGCCTATACCCTCTTTCATGACATGATGAGGGTACCCTACCTAAGCCCCATTTATACTTATCAGGGGAATCTTGTAATATATCTAGCATAATATTCTAGTGGTGTAGCTTGAATTGCTATAGGGATTTTGATTTACACATTCCCCTCTACATTGTAAGACCTACAAACCCAGGAAGGGTATTTTACTGCTTTTAAAGAGTCCATATAAACTTTTATGCATACAAGGAATTTAATTATCTTCAGGATCATAAGACTTGGACATAGAAGATATATTTCTATAGATGCAAAAGCACCTGTAGGGATGCTTCCAGCTCAATTGTTTACTTTTAGAAGCAGAACTGTTCTCAGTGAGACCAACTACAATGGTTAATACAGTGTAAATCTTGTGGGGTTTTTTCCATCTCTCTTTACATATCTGAAGGAGGGCAGATTACTAGTTGAGAAGGTTATGCTATAAATGAGAAATGTCCTCCATAGGCTTCTATATTTGAACACTTGGGTCCCAGTTGGTGGTGCTGTTTGGAGAATCATAGAACCTTTCAGATGGGAAGCTTTGTTGGAAGAAGTTGTCACTGTGGGTTAGGATTTCAGGGTTTATTGCCTTGTCCCATTCCTTGTTCCCATTCTGCTTTCTGTTTACAGATTAAGCGTGATTAGCCAATTTCTTGCTATCCCCACCACATCAGGCCTTCCATGTCATGGTGGACTCTACCTCCATGGCAAGAGAAATGGTGAGGGGACAGAGCTGTTTCTAAGATGGACTCTATTTCCTCCTTTTGTATCACACTCCCTGCGCAGGCCTACCCTGCCTGGCCTCAGGTGATGGGGATATGCTCAGTCCTGATGGGACTTGATGTGCTGGCCACAGTTGATATGGGGAGGGGGGGGCTCTTCTTTTCTATGTGGAGACAGAGAGGGGAAGGGGAGGATAGATAGGGGAGGGGACTGGGAGGAGAGGAGGGAGGGGCCACCCTTGGGATGTAAAGTAAATAAACTGAAATAAAATATAATAATAATAATAAGCAAACTAACAATGTCACTTTGCTTATCCCTTTTCCTGCCTCCTAGAAGGTTTCCTCAGTCCTCAGATAATTTTATTGTGGTTTGGACTACTGCACCTTAAATGATTACTTAAGGTGCTATATTTCCTCATCCTCTGACCTTTTGTGGTCTAGGTTCTGAGATGGCATCAATTTTCAAGGGTGACACTATACTCATTGTTATTAAGTAATTTGCCCATCTTCTCTCATGGTATGTGGAATGCTATAGATAGAGAGATGGCTTAGCAATTAAGAGTGTGCATCTTCCAGAGAATCCCAGTCCTTTCTCCAACAGCCAACTTGTGAGGCTCACAACTGACTGTAATTCCAGCTCCAGGTGATACAGTGCCCTCTGCTGGCCTGGGTGTCATGATCAAGTTAACCAAAGCAATGTAAGCATGTATAGTCAAGAAGGTAAGACATTTTGGTGCTCAGTTCACCGTTTCCTTTTTATTTAATCCAAAGTCCCAGCCTGTGCATTGGAGTTGCCCATATTGAGACTGGATCTTCCTAACTTGATTGATGCTATCTAGAAATTCCTTTCTGAGGTATCCAAAAGTTTGTCTCCTAGGTGATTCATGATATTGTCAAGCAAACAATCAAAATTGACTATCACAGGACCAATTGGTAAACTATCTCATTATACATATGCAACTGTCCCCAAGCTCAGATATAATACAAAACCTGAAATACTCTGGCTTCACTTACTTTGAGTGAGGGATTCTTAACCTATAGCACTGTCTTTATATAATTTTACTATTTTATATACAACTAATTAATTAATTAAATGTGTGTGCATACTGTACCCTAGCACACATGTGGAGCTCAGGGTACAGCTCGTGGAAGTAAGTTCTCTCCTTCAGTTATGTAGAGGCCAGGGATTGAACTCTTTTTCTGAAGGAAGCAAGTGGTAACAGCCAAGAAGGGTGGCTTAGGTTCTTGCCTTTCTTAGCTGTCTCCATAAACGTATGTGATTCTCCCTTTGCTCTATTGCGATAAAACATTCCAGAATAGCATACTGAACAACAGCCAAACCCCCTCATGCTAATGTAAAAATAGCGTTAGACAGCCAATCTGTTTTGTTATGGATATGTTATAAGAAGTGGAACAATAATGGTAAGCTACTAAAACTTTGTGTTGTTTGTGGCATATTGTTTCTTCCAAGTTTCCTGTTTAAAACATAAGTGATATTGATATGGGGCTAGGAAAAAAGAAAATCCTGAAGCTGTCATAGTTCCAACTGGTTAGGGATACCTTTCCACAAGACTCAATGTTGATTTTCCAGCTGAATTTTCTTCACTCCAATATCAAAAGCCTAGGACAGGACAGCTTCTGAATGACTTGAAAGATGAGGATTAATTACCTCATCATTTTCTACAACTGCCAAGAACCATGGATTCCTAAGCTTGGACTTAGCAAGACAAGCTTGTGAGTTTTAGATAGGAGGCATGACTTTGAGTTCATTCTCTCTGCCTCTCCCTTCTCTGCTTTCTTTCTCTCCCTTTTCTGTTTTCTTCTTTCTATCAACTTCTCTGTGTGTATTGGCTGTAGTTCTTAAAAGAAAGTTCCTTTAACATCGTAATACAGCCTCCCCCATTCTCAATACACAGACACAGACACACGGGGTGGGGGTGGCTGGTTACCATAACTTATATTGCTAAAACATGTTTATGATTACATGTTTCTGGATCAACATGAGACTTTTATTAGAAGTTTTGAGAGGTGCAAATTTCCGATTTGTATGATATATATTTGAGACTCTCTAGTTCTCTGAGATCCTCTGGTTGGAATGTGATTCCCATTTCTTGATTACTGGATAATACACAGTATTTAACTAGCTTAAAAGGTTCAACACCATGCTGTGTGACCTCCTCCAGACTTTAAATGTCATATATTCTTTATATTGCAATCTCACCCCAAGTTACATTAATTCATTATTATAACAGTTATAAAAAGTTGATATATAACTTTTCATAATACATCTCCTCTTCAGTGCTGTAAATATCTTTTCCTGTAGCAAAATCCTTTTTATAATTCTATTTATTAGTCAGGGTCTCTGCTTGTGAGAAAGAACAAACGAAGGTGGGGAAAGAGAAGACATGAGAGGTCTTCGAATTCCTCTGCAAGGCCATGGCAGCACTGAGGAAGTGGAAGCAGCTGAAGTTCCTGTCCCTGCCACTCAGATCCCAGTCACTTCAGTTGGACACATGTTCCTTCAAAAATACCTCCTCTGGGTCTTATGTTTAAGTTGAAAGAAAAACTACAGAAAAGTTTCAGAACCTAAATCAAGAAGATTTTGCTGTTATGTGTCAGATTACTCAATAGAAAATATTTTTACAGTATGATAACCAGAAAAATAAATAGGTCAGACACAATTTCTATCTATTTCTGGTGTACTGAGAATGCACATAAAGGAAACACACTCTCAACTGACCATCCCTAGGTGTCTTACAGACACACACACACACACACACACACACACACACAAACACCTTAATTTAGCTTCAAGCAAATACAAAAAGTAAAATAAAAGCTAGAGAGACTGAAAGGGTATAGGAAGAGACAGTTTCAGCTTCTAGAGCAGAACAATATAGTGCAGACAGCAGGCATTTTAAAATCGAACTATTCACGGTCAACTGGAGTTTTACGAAAGGCCTGTCCTTCAACCATTCATGTTTAAAGTCTTGGAGAGACTAGGGATACAAGGCACATACCTAAACTTAGTAAAGGCAATACACAGCAAGCCTATAGCTAACATCAAACTCAATGGAGAGAAACTAAAATCAATCCCACTGAAATCAGGGACTAGGCAAGGTTGCCCATTGTCTCCATATCTCTTCAACATAATACTTGAAGTTCTAGCTAGAGCAATAAGACAACTAAAGGAGATCAAGGGGATACAAATTGGAAAGGAAGAAGTCAAAGTATCACTATTTGCAGACGATATGATAATAAACATGAGTGACCCCAAAACTTCAACCAGAGAACTCCTTCAACTGATAAACACCTTCAGTAAAGTGGCTGAATACAAAATCAACTCAAAAAAATCAGAAGCCCTCCTGTACACCAAAGACAGAAGGGCCGAAAAGGAAA
>JAQQSO010002821.1:0-14057 GCA_028658305.1 Pachyuromys duprasi
TGAGCTTGCTGGATTTCACCTTTATTGTATTGAGGTATGTTCTTGTACTTTCATCCTGAAGAGAAGCTGGGTTTTGTCAAAGGCCTTTTCTGCATCTAATGAGATAGATGAGGCATGATGGCACACTCCTGTGATCCCAGCACTCAGGAAGGCAGAGGCAGGTGGATCTCTGTGAGTTTGAGGCCAGCTAAGGCTACACAGAGAAACCCTATTGGGGGGCGGGGGAAGAGGTTAAAGAAAATGAGATGGATGATCATGTAGTTTTTGTCTTTCAGTCTGTTTATATGATAGATTATGTTTATTGATTTATGTATGTTGAGCCATCCCTGAATCTTTGGGATGACTCCAACTTTATTGTGGTGGATAATCTTTTGATCTGTGTTCATAAGGAATATTGGTCTATAATTTTCCTTTTTGTTGGGTGTTTGTGTGGTTTTGATATGGTGATAGTGGCTTCCTAAAAAGAATGAATCTCCATTAGTTTCCATTTTGTGGGAGAGTTTGAGGAGTATTAGCATCAATTCTTCTTTGAAGGTTTTGGTAGTATTCTGAGCTGAATTTATCTGGCCCTGGGCTCTTTTGGGTTGTGAAACTTAATTATTACTCCTATTTCACTAGGGTTATGATGGGTGTGACTAAGTTGCTTACTTGATCGTGGTTTAAATTGTGTTTCAAGAACTTCACTCAGTTCTTTCAGTTTTTCAAACTTGGTGGAGTACAGAGGGTTTTTTTTTTTGTTTGTTTGTTTTGTTTTTTTTGAGTCTGTTCTTATGATTCTCTGCATTTTTTTTGATGTCTGTGATAATGTCCCTCTTTTCTTCTATAATCTTATTAATTTGGCTCTTCTTTCCGTGTCTTTTGGTAAATTTGACCAAGACTTTATCACTCTAATTGAAGCAAGTTTTCATTTCTTTAGTTCTTTTTTTAGGTTTTATTTGTTTGCCTGTTCATTTCATTGATTTTAGCTCCTTTTTGATTATAACTTTTTGTCTCCTCTTTTTGAATATTATTTCTTCTTGTTTTAGAGCTCTTAGGAGTTGTATTACTATTATGAGAACTGGGTTGTTTTTTTTAATGTAATCACTGAGGGCTGTGAATTTGCCTCATAGAACTGCCTTTTTTGTGTGTGTGTGTGTGTGTGTGAGGGGAATTGGGGTTAAAGTATCTCTGTGTAGCTCTGCTCTTCTGTAGAGCAGGCTGATCTTGAACTCAAGCCAAATGCCCTTGCCTCCCTGGTTCTGGATTAAAGGCGATGGGCTACTGTCGCCTGGTCTGTTTGCCTTTTTTTTTTTTTTTTTATCAGTTCCAAAAATTTTCTTTGTGATTTCAGTCTCAACCCATTTTCCATTCAGTAGTGAGATCTGTTGAGATTTTCCTTGTTTCCTAGTATGTGTTCAGTATTAGAGAAAGTTCCAATAGCTACTGAGAAGAGAGTATATTCTTCAGTGTTTGGGTGAAATGTTCTGTAGCTGTCTGCTGGTTCCATTTGATTTATGACATTATTTTCCTTCACTTTTCTCTGTTTAGTTTTAGTCTAAATGTCTGTCTTGTCTTTGGTGAGAGTCGTTATTGAAGTCGCCCACTATGATCGGGTGAGGGCCAATATGTTATTTTAGCTGTAGAGGTGTTTATTTTATGAACTTCGGTGCCCTTGTGTTTGGTGTATAAATGTTTAGAATTGCCATACCGTCTTGGTGGATTTTTCCCTTTGGCAAGTATATAATCTTCTTCCCTGACTCTGATTAAATTGAGTTTGGAGTCTGTTTTGTTAAATATTAAAATACCTGTTTGCTTCTTGAGTTTCTTTGCTTGAAATGCTTTTATCTTTTTTTTCCAATATGCTTGGGTGATGTCTATCCGTGCTGATGAAGTATATTTCTTGGATACAGCCAAAAGATGAATCCTGGTTTTCTTTCTTTTCTTTCTCTCCTTTCTTCCTTTCCTCTCTTCTTTCTCTCTCTTTTACTTACTCATTTTATTTTGTGTGTTTTGCCTGCCTATATGCCTATGCACCATGTGCATCCTTGGTGTTGCTTTTTGGAGGTCAGAAGAAGGAATTGGATCCCCAGGAACTGGAATTACAGATGATTGTGAACCACCATATGGGTACTGGGAATTGAATCCAGTTCCTCTGCAAGAGCAACAACTGCTTTTAACCACTGAGCCATCTTTCCAGTTCCTGGATCTTGTTTTTTAATCCAGTCTGTTAGTCTGTGTCTTTTTAGTGGGAGAATTGTAGCTGTTGATGTTGAAAGCTATCAATGAGCATTGTTTATTGATTCTCGTTATTTGTTGTATGATGTGAGTTATTTACCACCCATACCTTTTGGTCAACTGTTCTGAGATTATTTATTCATTGAATTGAATATAGTATTGAATATAGTTGACCTCTGCAAACTCAGGTTTTCCTTTTAGTGCCTTTGGTAGATCTGGATTGGTAGATAGAAATTGCTTAAATTTGGTTTTATTGTGGAATGTTGCTCATTCTCTGTCCATTGTGAGTGATAGTTATAGTAGATGTAGGAGCCTGGGCTTACATATGTGGTCTCTTAGTTTAAAGAAATCTGTCCGTGTGCTTTGGGTTTTCAGAGTCTCCATTAAGAAGTCATATTCTGACAGGCCTGCCTGTAGATGTGATTTGTTCTTTATCCCTTGCAGCTTTTAACATCCCCCTTTTTTTTTCTCCTATATGTTTAATGTTTTGATTGTTATGTGTCTTGGGGAGTTTCTTTTCAAATCATCCCGTCTATTTGTTGCTTTGTGTGTTTATACTTTGATAGGCACCTTCTTTATTATGGGGAAAATTTCTTCTTTGATTTTGCTAAAAATATCTTATTTGCCTTTGACTTAGGTGGCTTCACCTTCCTCTATTTCTATTATTTGTAGATTTGGTGTTTTCATTACATTTCTCAGGGCCTGTTGCAACAGGTTTGTTTGTTTCTGGAGGGAACATGTTGTCTTTGCTCTTCGTAGTTGTGTTTTGGGGGCTCTGAAGTAGGTATCTAGAGTTAGAATTATTGGTGGTATTTCTTGGTATAGCTATCTATCTGGTCTTGTCTTTTTTGGATGGGTATTTCATGCTTTGGTTGCTGTTGCCCTCTCAGGATCCTGGTTAATTGTGACGGTGTGGAGTCCCTAGTTGAGAGTGCTTTTGTGGGTTCGGTCAGCAGGACAAAAAGATGGGATGGGAAGAAAGGCTGGGAGGGCCAATGAGAAGCTGAGGCCACACCAGCAGGCTGGTAATACCTTGAATAAACCCTTAGTGGTCGATTGTCTCCACATTGGAGTTGCAGGATTGCTAGCTTTTTTTTTTCCTGAATTAGATTTTGTACTGTTGCTGTTCTCTGAATTTTAAGGACATTTGGATTATACTATTAATAGCTTCCCTTTAAGCCTATACCTATAGAGCTGAGTATTATTAGTCATTCCCAAGAGAAATGAAAAGGAAATGTGAAGAAAGTCTTCCTAAGGAAGACTAGAAGGGACGGTATTTGTAGCCTTCAACATGCTAGAAAGACTTGTAGTAATGCATGCTGTGAAACTTGGTCAGATGCATTTTTCTTTCATTGTTACCAGAAATAGACACCCATCCCAAGAGGCAAAATTAGGAGAGGAGAGGGAGCAGCAGAGTTGACTCCTGAGGGAGAATGAACCATATTAGTGAAATCATGTTAATATTTACGAGGTGACTGAAATTATACATCCAGAGCCTTAAGTGCACCAAGCCTTTTCACAGGCTAAGCGGAATAGAATGCTGCTGTTGATGCTGGCGAGTGTCAGTGTGGGCTGCCACTGACTTAGTCACTGAGTAGCATTATTTGGGAAGTCTGTTTATGAAAGAGGCCCAGGAGGTTTCTTTGTTTGGACAATGCAGTGGCTAAAGGGTTGTGACATTTACACGTCCTTTGACAACAGCAAAGTGATGTTAGTGTGAACCCTCAGCCTATAGGAAGCTGTGGTATAAAGTAAAAATTGAGGTAGAGTAGTTTCAGTCTCTTTCAGATTAAATTTAGCTGTGAGCAGAAACACAGCCCTTGGGCTGCATGTGTGGTCCAACACAACATTTGTAACCGTACTTAAAACCTGAATTCCACACCTGAGCATATAAACAAAGAACTCTGTGCCACAGGGTTATTTGTACCCCATGTTTATCACTGTAGCTAGGAAATGAAAGCAACCTAGTCCAAGATCTAAATGAATATTGAAAGTATGTTACATAGATAATGCGTAATATTGTTCAGCTCTAAAGAAATGTGTAATTAGGCTGGAGAGATGGCTCAGCTGTTAAAAGCTAAATGCACAACCATAAATATAAGAAAGGTAAAGTTATGAATTTTTCAGGAAAGTGCATGGACTTAGAATATATAATATTAAACATGACCAGCCAGTCTCAGAAAAAAAAAATGGTATCCCTCCATTGCTGGTTCTTTAGCATGAACTTTAAATATAACAACATCGTGTCACAAAGTCAAAAGGATAAATATACGTGGTTGGCACATTGACTTCTGCTTTAGGTTAAAAGCCTTTACTTTAAAAAAACAATTGCCCGTCGTGCAGCCTAAATGTCAAAAATTGGTTGACCCATTAGGAGAAGGATTCTGGAAAAAAAACTGTTGGGGTTTTTTGTCTGTTTGTTTTGGTTTGGTTTCTGTTTCATTCACTCAAATTGTCATTCATTGATTAGTGTTAGGCAACTTAAGCTAATGGTGGGGACAAGAGTGGTGTCAGAAAAGTATTAGTTAATCAGGAAAGTGATATTGTGCCACAAGAAGACCAACAGAGCCAACAAATCTGGGCCCGAGGGAGACCGATGCACCACCCAAGGACCATGCATGGAGAGGACTCAGGCCTCCTGCTCAGATGTACCTGACAGGCAGGCAGCTCAGTCTCCATGTAGGTGAACTGGGGGAGCAGGGGCTCTTTCTGACATGAACTCTGTTGTCTGTTCTTCAGTCACTTACCCCGGGCGAGGTGCTCTTGCCAGGCCACAGGGGAAGAGAATGCAGGAGGTCCTGATGAGACTTCATAGTCTGGGTCAATTGGAAAGGGAGGAAGGGCTCCATTTCTGAGGACTAGAGGGGGGAGGAAAGAAGTGGGGGTGGAACCGGGAGGAGATGAGGTAGGGGCTATGATCGAGATGTAAAATGAATAAATTAATAAAAAGACCAAAAAAAAAAAAGGAAGGTGATGTTATGTATGGTATAATAAGAGTTACTCAGATTTTATTTTGTCCTTCCTCCCCCGTTGTGCTGGGATCAAACGAGGCCTTGTGCATGCTGGGTGGGCAAGCACTCTACCACTGAGCTATATCCCCAGTTCAGGTTACTCACATTTTATATTCAATCCTGGTTCAGATTCTAGTGGCCCTTGGTAAGTTGGGTTAGTTGAAAAATATTCAAGTAAAGGTCAATTAAAGAATAGTTTTATAGTTGAATGTTTAGAAAAATGAATCTTCCTTATCACATTTGTGAAATTTGATTTTAACAGCCGGTGGTTTCTGTTTTTATCTACATGGTAGTCCCAGTTGAAGATGAGTTAGTCTCTGATGGTACCTCCTTACTCACTCAGACAGTTCTTGAGAGTTTCAAAACCGAATACCGTTGCTTCCCGCAGTAGTAACATTGTATCTATCTATCTCTTTTTTACATGTATAGATATAGCATGCATGTATGTGTCCTATTTTTTCCTTCTGAAAGTACTAGGTCTCAGTGTTTACGTTTTGCTCTTCTAGAAGATGTGCACTTAGTTCCCAGCACTCACATGGCAGCTGAGAACTGTCTGTAACTCCAGTTCTAGGAGATCCAGTGCCCTCCTTTGACCTTTGAGGGCACCTGAACACACACATGGTGTGCATACATACACAGGACGAAACACACAGAAGATAAAGATGAATCTTGAAAAAGACTACAAGAACCTTGAGAAATATCTGTTTGCTGCTTCTGTTTGTTTGTTGTGTGTATTTTTATGTTGCAATGCTAGGGTTGAACCCAGGTCCTTCTGTGTGTGCGCTAAATAAGCACTCAATCATTGAGTTGTATCCACAACCTCTGCCTTTGCTGGTTGTAATACTAAACTGAGTTGCATAGTCTAACCAAGATTTAACCATAAGAGATTCAGGCCACGGTGAGGCAGTCCAGCAGGTAATGGCACTTGTACCAAGCCTCACCTGGGTTCAGTGCCCTCCACTGCACAGTGGAAGGAAACAAATGATTTTATGGGT
This sequence comes from Pachyuromys duprasi, assembly GCA_028658305.1. Taxonomy (NCBI): domain Eukaryota; kingdom Metazoa; phylum Chordata; class Mammalia; order Rodentia; family Muridae; genus Pachyuromys; species Pachyuromys duprasi. The sequence goes on from JAQQSO010002821.1 coordinate 6,221, forward strand.
TGTCCTCTGATTTCCACATGAAGGTCATGATTTGAGTGCCCCCAATAAAGAATGAAAACAAAAGTAAATGGAAGAGTATAATTTAAAAAGGAAGAGGTTCCCCTTCAGAATTTTGATTAATCGATAAACGTGTTGGTTAATAATGAAAAGAGTGGCTCTAAGCAATCTAGGTGTGAATCTCAAGGCTTATACTACAGAATGTGACCCTTTTCAAATCCAGACGTATTATGAGACATGGCAGAGCCAGTCTCACAGTAATACCTTATTAGGAAAGTGACCATCCTCTAACAGTATGCATCTCCTAATGGTTGATGTTACCACAGCCTCCCACAAGATGGCAGATCACACCCACTTTTTTATGGTACATGCCAACCAGTTTTTAAAATTCTTGTTCGTGCCTTTGATTACTCTTGAAACCTTTTTCTGTTACTTTAGATGGGCGGTGTCAAACCGAGAAATGCTCATAGCCCAAAACAGCTCCTTGGAATTTAAGCTACACCGACTGTATTTTATTAGCTTGTTAATGGGTGGAACTACAAATCAGCGAGAAGCCTTACAATATGCGAAAAATTTCCAGCCATTTGCCCTAAATCATCAAAAAGGTGAGTCTGCAGTCAGACAGCTTTTTTTCTTTTGTGCTTTGTGGAAGGAGCATGGGCAAAGTGGGGAGAGCACAGCAAGTTGAGACAGTCTGTCTGTGTGGCCCAGGATGGTCTCATACTTGTGATTCTCTTGTGTCAGCCTCCAGAATGCAGAATACAGATGATGTCACCAACATGACTTGATTTAGAGATTTTTAGTGTTTGGGAGGAGCCAGTAGCCATCACTTGTTTCCATCACACACATTTCCTAATGAGTAACATTGTTGGGATAACTGGCAGTAGAAACATTGAAGAGCAATACAGCACTGAAGCCAGAGACTGCAGAATTAGGAGCTCCTTAATGTAAGGACACCGTCAGGACCAAGGTGTGGCTACTGCCTCGGGTCAGCACACATATGTGGCAGCATAAGTCTAGAAAGTCCAAGTTCAGTATTTTCAGTGCTTTTCTTTTCTCATTCTCTCCGTGCTGTATCCTTAATTTAGAGGGAGAGACTTTGCAGTTACACTTAGGGACCAGAATGTTTACATTCTTTTAAGATAGGCCACATGGGATAGAGATGTTCTTAGCTGTCCCAACCTATTATTCACATGCTCTTTTAGACATGACTGTGCACACTTACATTTTGCTGGCACTTTTTCTTTTAGACATTCAGGTATTGATGGGAAGCCTTGTGTACCTGAGACAAGGGATTGAGAATTCACCATATGTTCACCTACTTGATGCAAACCAGTGGGCTGACATCTGTGACATCTTTACTCGGGATGCTTGTGCCCTCCTGGGGCTCTCCGTGGAGTCTCCTCTCAGTGTCAGGTAAGGGACTGAGCCCTGGTTGCTCTGAAATGGACACTATACTGGGCAACTTTTCCTGTTGCCTTTATGATTAAATGAGTAGGTTGTGTTGTCTGCAGTTGGTACAGTTTGGGGGCAGCAGTTCTCCAAGTGCGACCAGGGAACCAGGGAATCCAAACTTTTTTACTGCTGACATGTGCACAAAAGATGCAGAAATGGAAGTGAGTTAAATGTGAAGGTCTGTGCTGTGGGGGCATTGATACCAGCCTCAGCAGGACTTGTAGCAGCTCCTCACTACCATTCTGCCTGCCCGGGAAATGCTTCCTGAGCTCTGTAGTGCTTTGGTAGGTGGTAAAGACTTGTTTTAAGTTGATATTTGGGTTTATATCTTTTTAGCATTCTGTGTGACCCAGTAGGGCATTTATATAAGGCATTTAAGTTTCACATCACAGTGTAATGCTTGTCTTGAGACAAGGCAGATGTGTGAGTTATGAACTGTCTTGTTACAGGATACAGTTTTTACTTGAACTAATTTGCAACAGACACTCCAATGTAGTATGTTTATTGCGATTTTAAATGAATTAATCAGTACATTTCAATTTAAGCTTGTACCATTAAAGGAAGCAAGTGATGCTAAGTATGTGTATCTTTTGACACAATGATAAAGGTCAAACAAGGTTTTAGACTAAGGTTGAAGTTTTTGGTTTTGAGTTTGTAAAGGCTTTTCTGATGAAATTGGTGATGACATTGTAGATTTTTTTATATTGTAAACTGGAGGGGAAACTTTGGAAAGTTTAATTCATATGCCCTTACAGAATCATACTCAAGAGAAAAGACAGGCGTGGAAGTGTCTCTTCTTTAACTGTGAAAGCACAAACCACCATGTCTGGAGGTACACTGGCACTTAGTCCTTGTGCCTTCCCCAGCCCTGCCTGAGCTGATGAGATCCATGCTTCTTAAAATGGTGGCCCCTCTCTTTCAGCACTGAATGCCAGAGCTGTCTCTCTTCTTAGAGGCAAAACCTGTAATTTTTCTTTTTAATTACTGAGGAAGTAAGTAGAAATTAAACCATCCTATCAAACTATCTTTTTTCATATGTCTCCCATACTGGTTAGACTTATGTGGTAGCATTAAGGTTTTAGGTTTTGTTTGTATAAGGGATTATTTTAGTAACTACAGGAAATATAGCTGATGGCTGAGAGCAGGAGGCTCGGGGAGAAAATCCTTTTTTTGTTGTTGTTTTTTTTTTTGGTCTTTTAGAGAAATAGCTGCTCTGCACTGTCCACTTGCCAGGCTCTGTGCTTGTGGCATTCTAAGAGTTGGCACTAATGCTTCCTCTTCTGCCCGCAGTTTCTCAGCAGGTTGTGTGGCACTGCCTGCCCTAATTAACATCAAAGCTGTGATTGAGCAGAGGCAGTGTACTGGAGTTTGGAACCAGAAAGACGAATTACCTGTGAGTTCTGTTGATAATTTATTTACCTTTGCTGCTGTAGAAAATGGATGTTTTAAGAGTTAAAAATGCTCATCCTAACCAGAAAAAAAAAAGTAACCATTCAGCAGGTTTTTTTGTTTTTTGTTTTTATTTTAATGCACGTAAACATGACTGAAAAATAAGGTCCAGAGGATATCTCCGTGGTAGACCATTTGCGTAGCAGGCCTGAGACTGTGAGTCCAGCCCCCAGCACCACTCTAAAAAGGAAACAAGCCAGTTAACTAATAAAAATTAAAAATAGTTATGAGGGGGTGATGATACACACTAATTCCAGTGCTCAAAAGGCAGAGATAGACAGATCTTTGTGAGTTTGAGGTCAGTCTGGCCTATATAGTGAGTTCCAAAGCAGCCAGGGCCTCAAAGTGAGACTTTGTCTCAACAACAAAAAACTAAACAAGAAAATCAACATGAAGACCATAGTATCTTTTAGAGACATTGGAGGACTGTATTCAAAGTTTTGAATTCCGGTTGCAGTTGCAAGCTGAAGAGTGCAAATATCAGAACCGGGGAGAGTTGTGCCGTCTGTTAGCACACAGTATTGTATTATGAACTAGTTTGTTTATCAAGGAGGCCCCCTTTCTTTTTGTGAGCTCCTGAAGCCTAAAGCAGCAGGCGCATTGCGGCTGCCAGGGTGGTGGTTGTGTTGGCTGCAGGTGTTCTGTCTGGCACCCTTTGCAGTGGACACCAAGGGTTAAAACACAGCTGCACCACAGACCCTGGGGGGCTCAACTAAGCCTTTGACTGGCTTCTTTTTTACCACACCTGCACACAGATTTGCCTGCATTTATCTTGTTCTTTCAGCTGTAAACCTGCCTTGTCAGTTGGTTGTACCAAGAGCTTGTTGAGGATGGTCTATGACTAAAGGCACAGGTGCCTTTCCAGTACTACACGTGATCAGGGCATAAGCAGTGCTCTGCTCTATTGCTGCTGCTTGGGCACATGCAAGAACCTAATTCCTGAACCAGCTGCTCAGGCACACACCTGTAATCCCAGCACTCAGGGAAGCAGAGGGAGGTGGATCTCTGTGAGTGCAAGGCCAGCCTGGTCTACAAAGTAAGTCCAGTAGAGCCAAGGCTATACAGAGAAACCCTGTCTCAAAACAACAAAAAAACAACAAAAAAAAACCTTGATATCTTAAGCAGGTGCCCAGCTTCAGGCTGTGAGAATCTCCGAAATTTACACACTGACGCAGAGCAATCTGTAGGACCCCAGCTGACAGTGTGCACTTGGGGCTGGGAAAGCAACAAGTGGTAGTGGTTGGTAATTTCCTCATGATTGCTTTGATGTTCTTTTAGGTTTGGCCTCTTTTTTTTTTTTTAATACTCTTAGTAAGTAGTGCAGTTTGGGTTTTCTCTGATCCTCCCAGGCTCTGGGTTTACAGGTGTGTTCCACCATTTTTGTGGTACTGTAGTTTGGACTCAGCTCCCTATATGCATACTGAATTCCACCCCCTACTCTTTGTCAGTTTTCCTTAAAGAATATTACTTATAGTCTTTGTCCCTGGCTGGTGTGGAGCTTGTTGTATAGATCAGGCTATCCTCAAACTCAAATCCCTCTTCTCTGCTGGGTTTAAAGGTGTGTGCCCTCACACCTGGCAGGAATGGACTTTCAGAATGGTAGCTATTGTAGATTGAGGAGGAAGGAAAACAGTGTATTTGTGGAGTTTCTGGTGCATAGCAGCTGCTCTACTCGATGATTTTTCATGTGTGTTTTTGGCAAAAGCATGATGCTGATAACCATGCCATGAGCTTGAGTATACATATCACAAAAGATACTGTTGAGATTTGGCTTAATTGTAAGTCCAGGCTCTTAGGAGGCTGAGGCAGGAGGATCACAAGTTCAGGGCCTGACTAGGCAACTTAACAAGGTCCTATCTCAAAAAGAAAAAAACAAAACAAACAAACTTTTTAACGCATGCACAAGGGCTGAGTGTTAGGAGGTAGATTGGGGTGCTGGCCTAAAACAACTTGGTTTACCTCCCTGCTTCAGCTTTTCTGTGGACCATTTCACACAAATTACAGAAACTCAGATTTAAAGCTCACACAGATGATAGCTATACTTGGAGTGCTCATGGACGGGTTGTTGCACAGAATTTATCAACTAACCAAGTGCCACAGAACAGTCAGGAGTCTGGTGTTTTCCCCCTTGCTATCTATTAGGATGCATTTCAAGGTATTCTGGCCAGGGATGTGGCTTGGTGATCACTCACAGATGAAGCTGTGAGTTTGCTGCCTAGTAACCTCAGAGGTGTCATGTTTGATTCTCTCAGACTTCAGAATTTGTTTAAAAAGTAGTGTAGTTTTACAGACTAGAAGTTTAACTAGCCTTTGTGTATTTTTCTTTTTGGAACAGATTGAAGTGGACCTTGGTAAAAAGTGCTGGTATCACTCCATATTTGCCTGTCCCATTCTTCGTCAGCAAACAACAGATAACAATCCACCCATGAAATTGGTTTGTGGCCATATCATATCAAGAGATGCCCTGAATAAAATGTTTAATGGTAGCAAGTAAGTATGTGATTTCTTAAACATGAAATAAATCATCTTTCAGGAAGATAAGATGTAGTAAGGATAAATGAATGTGGCTAAAATCATTCATTCATTTAGGTTTTCCAAAACAGGGTTTCTCTTTGTAGTCTTGGTTGATCTGTAGACCAGGCTAGGCTGAAACTCAGATATCTGTCTGCCCCTGCCTCCTGAGTGCTGGGACTAGGGGTGTGCCCCACCATGCTCAACCATAACTAGATTTAGAAATAAGTTTCTTAGCTGTTTATATAAAGTGGAATATATCTAATCTTTAAGCTGCTCAAGGATTTGGTGATGTGATTTATAATCTACTCTGTGCACCTTTCTCCCTTCTGTGCTCTCTTTTTTTCACTTGGAGATTTATTTTGGGGTTATTTTTATATGCTGCAAAAGAACCCTTTGTGTTCTTGTTAAAGTTAACAAGAGTAGCATGGCATGGTGGTAGAGGCAGGAGGGCCCTGAGTTCAAGATTATCCTCAACTACATATCAAGGTAGAGGGGTGGTCCTAAGCTACATGAGATTGTTTCAACCTACTTCTGTACCTCCTCCCAAAATGTAGACTACTTTGCAGTAGGGAATTAGCTTACTTAGCCAGTTTTCTATTGGTGAGTACAGTGCCAGAGTGTGTTATCCATATGTGATAAATTCCTACCAGAGTACTCATGGTTCAGAGTACATAGACATTTGTAATTTTTATAGATAATTAGCCTAACTTAAAACAAAACAAAACAAAAACCTTAGGCAGGTAGGGTAGATTTTACTGATGTTGGTTCTGGCCCCCTTGTGGGAAGTCCCTTTCCTGAGAGGTCTGTTCCTTGACAGAAACTGTTTATATTCTCCCCAGACTGTGCAGAAACTCCAGCAGTGCAGCCCACTCGTGACCTTGTTCTTTGTCACTGAAAGGCATGCGGGCTATTCGTGATGCAGGGTTGGCAGCTCAGAACAGATTTGCTCTAAGAGCTTATATAGTCCACACATTTGACATTCATTTAGGGACAGGTGCAGTATAAACCTTAGTGGAGCTTTAGATTTAATTCTGAAACTCAGGAGTCAGTTTTTGAAAAATTGCCTTTATTTTACCTACAAAACAGTTTTCACTGATTACTAAGTATTAAAGAGGCTTTCGGGTTAAGATCTGATTTAGGTTTTATTTTCTGTGACCCTTCAAATCTTGTCTGGCAGGTATGTTAAGGAGCATAGTTAATCCTCCAGGCGAAATAAACATGTAAGCTGTGCTTTGCACATGCAGTAGGTGTGTATACAGGTATTAAAATATACTCTATGTACCTAAGTAGAAGTAGAGTGCTCAGTGCTGATATTGTTCCTTGACTTAATCTTTCTTATCTTGTGTTTAGATTAAAATGTCCATATTGCCCAATGGAACAGAGTCCAGGAGATGCCAAACAGATATTTTTCTGAAGATATTTTTGTTTGCAATTTGTAAGTGAAACTGAATTATGGGTACATTCGAGACAAGAGTGTTCCATTGACTGCAGCTATCCAAGAACTGCCCCGTTTATAAGCTGTGTTTCAGAAGCTGCCGACATGCTAGTGTGCATGGAGGGAGAGCCCAGCTGGGCATCACAGAGGGCTTTATTCACTCTTGGTCTTCGTTTCTGATCAAGCAAATACACCAGCAGTTGTCATTCAGTGCAGGTTTTTGTACTTACTATATGGTGATTTTTTTTTTTTTTTTTTTTTTTACTGCAAAGCAGAAACAGAAGTTGACCTTCCTGACATGTGTTTAATATTTCTCCTGCTTTTACTTCTGTCATTTTCTTGATAATTGTAAGCTTGAGAGTGTTTGTGGAAGAACTTTCTTTCATGTATATATAATTAAATGAAAATTCTTCATAGGAGTTTGACAAATTGAATTGTGGTCATAAAACAAATTTGGGGTTTTTTGTTGTTTCCTTTTGTTTTCCTTTTTGGCTTAAGGAAGAAAGCTGTGATAAATTCCAAATTTGCATAGCTTTTTGATGTTTTTCTCCGCTCCACTCTGGCTTCAAAGTCAGCAGTGTGCATTTGAGTCTAGCCCAGTAGGCTGCCTGTTTAAAACTCTGTCATGAATTTAGCAGGTTGATGTGAGAATGAAAGAGCTATTACTGTTTTTTTTTTCTTTTATTACCAAGAGGTGCTTTTTTTTTTTTTTTTTTTATATAAATGGAATTCTGAAGTTAGGGTGTTACTAAGTTGATATATGCTCTCTGTTTTGGCACCCTGTCTTTTGAAATCTGCCTTTAAGATTTGGCTGGGTATCACATTAGTTTATCACCACAGACATGCAGTGTTGTGCATGTGTATATAAATATGTGCACCAGCATAAAACATTGTATTTGTGGAAGGGAAGAAGCATGTTCCAGTTCTACATGCAGTTGCCAGACTTCAGGTCCTTAAGGATAGACACTAGCAACTTTCTGTACTGCG
>JAQQSO010002822.1:0-14056 GCA_028658305.1 Pachyuromys duprasi
CATTTGCATTTGCATTGATTTGCATTTCCCAGATGACTGAGGACATTGAGTATTTCTTCAAGTGCTTCTCTGCCATTCTATATTCCTCTGTTGAAAATTATCTGTTTAGCAGTGTGCTTCATTTTTTAATTGGATTATTTGGTTTGTTAGTGTTTAATTTCTTGAGTTCTTTGTATATTCTGGTTATTACCCTCTGTCAGATCTTTTCCTGTCTGTAGGCTGTCCTTTTGTTCTGTTGACTGTGTCCTTTGTTTTAAGAAGCTTTTCAGTTTCATGAGGTCCCATTTATTGATTGTTGATCTTAGAGCCTGTGCTGTTGGTGTTCTGTTCAGGAAGTTGTCTCCTGTGCCAATGTGTTCAAGGCTCTTCCCTACTTTTTCTTCTAACAGATTTACTGTGTCTGGTTTTATGTTAAGGTCTTTGATCCACTTGGACTTTAGTTTTGTGCAGGGTGATAAATATGGATCTATTTGCATTTTTCTACATGTAGACATCCACTTAGGCCAGAACCATTTGATGAAGATGCTGTCTTTTTTTTTTCATTATGTTGTTTTGGCTTCTTTGTAAAAAATCAAGTGTCCATAGGTGTGTGGGTTTAATTCCTGGTCTTCAGTTTGGTTCCAGTGATCAACTAGTCTGTTTCTATACCAGGATCGTGACATTTTACTACTATTGCTCTGTAGTACAGCTTGAAATCAGGAATGGACATTCCTCCAGATCTTTTATTGTACAGGATCATTTAAGTTATTTTGGGTTATTTTGTTTTTCCATATGAAGTTGAGAATGGTTCTTTCCAGGTCTAGAAAGAATTGATGGGAATTGCATTGAATCTGTAGATTGCTTTCAGTAAAATGACCATTTTTACTATGTTAATCGTACCAGTTCATGAGTGTGGGAGATTTTTCCATCTTCTGATACCTTCTTCAATTTCTTTTTTCAGAGACTTGAAGTTATTGTCACATAGGTCTTTAACTTGATTGGTTCAAATTACACTGAGATACTTTAAATTCCTTGTGGCTATTGTGAAGTGTGTGCTTTTCCTAATTTCTTTTGTAACCCATTTGTCATTTGTATACAAGAGGGCTACTGCTTTTTTTGTGAGTTAATATTGTATCCAGCCACTTTACTGAAGGTGTGTATTAGCTGTAGGAGTTCTCTTGTAGAGTCTTTGGGGTCACTTAGGAATACTATCATATCATCTGCAAATAGCAATACTTTGACTTCTTCCTTTCCAGTTTGTATCCCCTTGATCTCCTTTATTTGTCTTATTGCTCTGGTTAAGACTTCAAGTACTATATTGAAAAGAGATATGGCGAAAGTGGGCAGCCTTGTTTGTCCCTGATTTCAGTGGAATTGCTTTAAATTTCTCTCCATTTAATTTGACGTTGGCAATAAGCTTGCTGTATCTCACCTTTATTATGTTTAGGAATGTGTCTTGTATATCTCCAAGACTTTTACCATGAAGAGTTGTTGGATTTTGTCAAATGCTTTTTCAGCATCTAATAAGATGATCTTATAGGTTTTTTTCCTTTCAGTTTGTTTATATGATAGATTACATTGATGGATTTCCATATATTGAACCATTTCTGCATGCCTGGGACAAAACCTACTTGATTATGATGGATGATATTTTTGATGTGTTTTTTGATTTAGTTTGTGAGTATTTTATTACTTAGTATTTTTTGCATCAATGTTCATAAAAAATTGGTCTGAAATTCTCTTTTTTGTTGGGTCTTTTTGTGGTTTAGTTATCAGGGTGACTGTGGCATTACAGAATGGATTTAGCCATGTTCTTCCTGTTCCTATTTTGTGGAATAGTTTGGGGGATGCTGGGATTAGCACTTCTTTTAAAGTCTGGTAGAATTCTGAGCTGAAATCCTCTGGCCCTTGAAGTGGAAGTTTTTGTTTGTTTGTTTTGGAAACTCAGTTGTGCTATGTGAATATATATACATACATACACACATATATATGTGTGTATATATATATATATTTTTTCTTTTCTTTTCTTGTACCCAAGTGTAGGATTTGGGAATGTTTTTTCTTGTGGAAAGCAACCTTCATGAGAGGGCTTGTTATGCTGATTAGTTGAAAGCTACCTTGTGGGAAGAGCCTGGTTTTATGAGGTCCAAAACATCCTCATGTGGACTTTGAGAAGGGTTAAATAGAAGCCCACAGAGAGTGAGACATGCTTTCTGTATCTCTACACTTTTGCATTACTACAGTTCACATCCTTCACTCACTTAGGTAGAGTAATGATTCATAGAACTGCTCATGCTGCTTTGGTTGTGTTTTACTGCTTCAGTGGCCTCCTGTGATTTGGGAAGTGTCTAAATACTTCTACTGAATTCTTCTGCTTCTGGTGATTCATGTTGCTACTGCTGGTTTGCTTCATTGCTGGTATCCTGACAACTGAGTCTGGTAATTTCCCAGAGAAGCAATTGACCCTTCCCAGCGGGAAGTAAGTAAAAGCCCCTATCTCTACTAAGCTCCTACCAATGGTCTTGGGGGTTAGAAGTTAGGTAAAGGCACTTAAGAACATTAAATAAAGTAGGTGTTTGAAAAATCTAAGCCTACAGGTGCTGGACATGTTTTGGATGGGAAACTTTTAATGACTGCTTTTATTTCCTTTGGGGGTATAGGACTATTTAACTTGTTTTTCTGGTGTTGATTTAACTTTGCTAAGTGGTATCTATCCAGAAAACTCCATTTTATTTAGATTATCCAGTGTTGTGGAATACAGGCTTTTGGAGTAAGACACATGATTCTTTGAATTTCCTCAGTATCTGTTGTTGTGTTTCCCTTTTCATTTCTGATTTTGTTGACTTGTATACTGTCTCTGTGCCTTTTAGTTAGTTTGGCTAAGGGCTTATCTGGCTGATTTTCTCAAAGAAACAGCTCTTGGTTTTGTCGATTCTTTGTATTGTTCTCTTTGTTTCTAAATTATTGATTTCAGCCCTGAGTTTGATTATTACTTGCTGTATACTCCTCTTGGATGTGTTCATTTCCTTTTTATCTAGAGCTTGCAGGTGAGCTGTTAAGTTGCTAGTATGAGCTCTCTCCAACTTATTCATGAAGACACTTAGTGCTATGAACTTTCCTCTTAGCACAGCTTATATTGTGTCCCATTAAGTTTGGTATTTTGTGTCTTCATTTTCATTGAAGTTTAGGAAGCCTTTCATTATTTTCTTTATTTCCTCCCTGACTCAGTGGTCATTGAGTAGGGAGTTGTTCAGTTTCCATGAGTGTGTGGTGTTTGTTTGTTTTGTTTTGTTTTTTTGTTGAAATCCAGCTTTAATCCATGGTAATCTAATAAGATACAATGGGTTAACTCAATCTTTTTGTAATCTGTTGAGGCTTCTTTTGTGACTGACTGTATGGTTGATTTTGAAGAAGGTTCCATGAGGTTCTGAGAAGGTGGTATATTTTTTTGTGTTTGGGTGAAAATTTTTGTACATAACTATTAGAACCATTTGGGTCATGACTTCTGTTAGCTTTGTTAAGTTTCTGTCTCAATGTTCTGTCCATTGGTGTAAAAGGGGTGTTGAAATCTCCCACTATTAATATGTGTGGATCAATGTGTATTCTAAGCTTTAATAATGTTTCTTTTACAAAAGGGGGTGTCCTTGTATTTGAGGCATAGAATGTTCATAATTGAGATGTCCTCGTGGTGGATTTTCTCTTTGAGAGTATGAAGTGACCTTCTCCATCTCTTTAGATTAATATTGGTTGAAAGTCCATTTTATTCAATATTAGGATGACTACTCCAGCTTGTTTCTTGGGTCCATTTGCTTGGAATTACTTTTTCCAACCCTTTACTCTGAGGTAAAGTTTGTCTTTGTTGCTGTGATGTATTTCTTGTATGCAGCAGAATGTTGGGAGCTGTTTATGTATCCATTATGTTACCCTGTGTCTTTTTATTGCAAAGTTAAGTCCATTGATGTTGAGAGAGATTAGTGTCCAATGACTGTTAATTTATTTGAGGTTAATTTTGGTAGTAGTAGTGTGTATTTGCTTGTATTCTTTTAGTTTTGTTGCAGTGAAGTTATTTATATGCTGTGTTTTCTTGGGTGTAGTTAACCTCCTTGAATTGGAGTTTTCCTTCAAGTTCCTTTGGAAGGGCTGGGTTGTGCTTAGATATTGTTTAAATTTGGTTTTGTCATGGAATATCTTGTTTTCTCCATATATGCTGATTAAAAGTTTTGCTGGATATAGTAGCCTGGGCTGACATCTGTGTTCTCTTATGGTCTGCACGACATCTGTCCAGGCATTTCTGGGTTTCATAGTCTCTAATGAGAAGTCAGGTGTGATTCTGATCGGTCTACCTTTATATGCTACTTGACCTTTTTCCCTTGCAGCTTTTAATATATATATATGTATAGTAATTATATATAAATATATGTAAGTAATATATCTATATATTTTATAAATATACTTATGATTTATAATTTATAAATATGATGTATTTATATTATATATAAATATATATTAATTATATATATTAATCTGTACATTTAGTGTTTTGACTGTTATGTGGCAGGAGGAATTTCTTTTTTGTTCCAATCTATTTGATGTTCTGTAAGCTTCTTGCATGCTTATAGGCTGCAGGGGTCCTCTCCTCTCTTCGATGACACACCTAGGTTTGCTAGTATTTTAGAGACAGCAGCACTGTGGATTGGTATTCTTGCAGACACTGTAGTCTGCTCCTGGTATTCAGACTCTGCTGTGTGCTGCCATCTTGCATAGTGGACCCTGTATGTTCCTATTGTCCTACTGGTTGCTGAAGGGGGACCAGTAGAACCATGGGTGGGAGCCTGGACATGTCTCTAGTATCTGGGAGGTGTCCTTGGGTAGTTGGGAGTCTGGTGTCCAGATGCTGGAGTAGTGCATTTGGGAGTCCTGTTTCAGTAGGTGGAAAGCACTGGGTTTTGTAAGCTTCGGACTGTGTGTGACTCTTGCACATGGGATGCCTGGAACTGTGAATCCCTTGCTCCTGGGATGTCTCCTTTCATCTGAGAAACACAAATGTTGGCATTTTGGAGTCAGCAGCCAGGTCACTCACTTGGTTGGCAGTCTCTAATAGTCTGCTCCTCAGACACAATAAGTGCTAGGCTCGATCATCTTGGAAAACAAACAAAGAAAGTACTTTTTGAGTCTTGTTAGTGCTTTTCCACCATCCCAGAGGAAATATTTCAGTTGTGAGGAAATTGTTGTACAGCATAAGCCTGTCCTCTTTAGACAATAATTTTGTATTACGTTATAATTATTCTTTTAACCATTAAATATCTTTTGTGCAAATTGACAGGTTTGAAACTATTTGAACAATAAGTTCATGTCTTCTCTGGAAAAGTTTGTTCTATAAAATTTTGTCTTGATTTAGTATAAAGGAACTCTGAGTGCTAGATTGTCTATGTTAAGGAAATGTTAGTGTAAAGTTAGAGAATAATAAATTTTATTCTCACAATCCATAACATCACATGAATATGGAAGTCAATGCGTTTTCTTGCATATAATCTCGTGTTGCATGGAATACTCCACAGCTGGGGTTATATGTTATAATTTTTTAAAAAACAACATAAGATGAGTATAGTTGTATAAGTTTTATAATCCCGAGTTTAGGAAGCAAAGGCAAGATTTATCCCATGTAACATCATCTGCACAATGAGTTTCTGGCCCATGATAGCTAATAAAACCTAGTCTCAAGCAAACAGGGAAAATGCATGTGTCCACACTAGCTCCTCTGTGTATATGCTATGGTTGTTAGCTTGATGTTTTTGTGGGATTCATAACAGTCAGAGTGGAGAGTTTTCTGACTCCTCAGTCTGCTCTCAATACCCTTTCCCTCATACTGGATGTCCTTGCCCAGCCCTGATATGAAGGTTTGTGCCTATTTTTATTGTTTTTTTTAATATTGTGTTTGTTTTATATGCCTGGGAGGACTGCCATTTTTTCTGAAGAGAAATGGAGGAGAAGTGGATCTGAGAGAGAAGGTGTGTTAGGGGAGCTGGGAGGAGTGGAAGGAGGGGAAAGCGAAGTTGGGATGTATTTTATGAGGAAAGAATAAATTTAAGAATGGAAGGAAGGAAGGAAAGAAAGAAGAAAGAAAGAAAGAAGGAAAGAAAGAAAGGAAGAAAATAGTATGTTAAAAGACTATTCTATTTGGTTTCCTGGTCCAGCTTTTTCTATTGTATTGGTCTAGATACCCATTCATTATGTCATGAAGTAGAATATGTGAATAATACCTACCCCAGGCTATTAGTTAAGAAAAAAAACCCATAAAATATTGGAGGTTCAATTTCTTTCGGGACTGTTACTTGCCACTGGTGATTCAGTTTCTACATGTGAACATATATACAGAAATTAGTAAGATTACTTCATTAGGATATATATATACATAATATAATATAATATAATATAATATAATATAATAATAATATAATAATAATATAATATAATATAATATAATATATATAAACTCCTACACCTAAAACAATTATTTAGATTTACATTATACTTTGTATAAGTAGTCTTGGAGATTGTTTAGGTTGTTTCATTTATGGTAGGGTTTCAGTGATCTTTATGAAAAAATAGGAGCTTTCTTTAAAACCTATGTACCTAATTGACTTAGAACTTATTGCTAAAATTCCTTCTTAAAGTGACATGTAAGCATTGTCTAATCTTTTTCTCAATGTCCTAATGACAAATTGAGGCACCATTTCATAAATGTTCATTCTGGTGAACTGATGAGTTTATTGGACTCCCCTACAGAGTATACATGAGGAGCTATTTATAAGAGAGTGGGAAGTCTACCCCCAACCTTCTGTAACTGGCAGATTTACCCATCAGGAAGGAGGGTTTCTCTGTGCCACACATACACATAGACAGACCTTGCTTTTGTCTACACACACACACACACACACACCACAACACACACACAACCTCCCCCTAGTCCACATGCAAATGGCATGTTCTTTTGCAAGTGGGCTCAGTTAACTGTACCTAGATGGAAGTTGCTTGTTTCATAGCCAGTCATTCATGACAGAATCTCTCTTTTTTGGTAAATAAATTTAATTTTATGCTACTAGGATAAAGGTCACATAAATAATGTTACAGGGAAGAAGAAAGCTATACAAGCAAATTTCTGGAAGTCAATTTTGACTTTTTTTTAATAAAGTGGATTGGAACATAAAAAATTTAAAAGAGACTTTCAGTCAAATCAATGTCCTCAAGGTACAAACCACACGTTTTAACTAATTCATCTTTGTTGTTATTTGTAGGTGGGGCATACTGAAAGGAGCACAAGGGAAGAAAGAAAAATTTTGGGTATGTAAGCTTTTCAAATTGAATTCGTACTGTAAAATGAAAATCAGCTTCTCTTTTCCTGGCTTCATATTATGTAATCACATTCTGTAATGTTTTTCACACATTGGTGTTTTCTTCAGCACAAAGCTAATTATAACAGTTTGTATTGTAATAATAGCTTTCTTCAAGTCTTGCGTTTACAAGTTGTAAGAGAAGAATTTGTTTTGGTTCTTTCAAATTGAGACTCACTAGGACAGCTACTAATTCCATTACCATCTAGATTAAAAGAAGAGATATATGTTACTCATATCTGTATTCATACCAACCAAATTGAGGCCTTTGATATATTTATATCATGCACATATACTATGTAGTATATATATATATATATGTATATGTGTGTATATATATACATATATATATATACACTATGGTAGATATATATATCACAGAAGTTAAAAGTGGTATTTTTTTATTTTTTGCTTGGCAATTATAACTTATATATGTGTCTTTGCTGGGAGAGAGTTTAGTATCATTGTGTACACAAGGGTAGCTTGAACTCCTGATCATCCTGTCATGGCTTTCTAAGTGTTAAGGTAATAGGCACGCTCCAACATATCTAACTATTTTCCACATTTCTTTTGAGACTAGATGCTCCTTCCCAGCAAAGACTACTGTCACATTATAGTATAGTAGTGCAGTACAGTAGCGGGTTTGGAGCTGGGATAGTAGCTGGGAGATCACATATTGAGACACACCACAAGGCAGAGAATACTGGGAAGACTTTGAGTCTTTTGAAATCTCATAGTCCATTCCCACTGGCACACCTCATTAAATAAGGCTGTGCTTCCTAATCTTTTCCAAGAAGATCCACCAGCATATGAGCCCCATGGGGATGATTTTTCAGATTTCATTCAAATCACCACGATCGTACTGCCTGGCCCCATAGCATGTGACCTCAACGCAATGCAGACTACAGTTGTTCCATCTTAAAGATCACCCAAAGTCTCAACACAGTTTAAAAGTCCAAAGTCTCTTCTGAGATTCAAAGCTCCCAATTAAGTGTTACTCTCTGTAAAAATCAAAAAAAGCAGACTACAGGCTTCTTTCCTGTCCGGTGGCAGAGAATACATCATTCTAAAAAGGATGAACAAGGACATAGTGAGAAAATACTGGACCAAAGCAAGGCCCAATTCCAGCAAGGAAAACTCCAAATTCTATAGCTCCATGTCTGATATCAAAAGGTTTAGATAGCTCCATCCTTCCAATTTTACAATACATTTCTCTTTCTTGGGATGATGCCTTCAATACAGCTCTCTCTCTCTCTCTCTCTCTCTCTCTCTCTCTCTCTCTCTCTCTCTCTCTCTCTCTCTCTCTCTCTCTCGGGGTGGTTCTACCTCCTGTCTGAAGGTCTCCTTGGCAAATGTCCTAAGGATCTGGCATTTACAATAAACATATTGAGCTTTCTAATCAATCCAGTTTATACTTTACAACTTCATTCAATAGCTTTTAGGGCCTTCATGAAGGACTTCCCTGCCACACACCTGACATTGTAGTGTTCCTCAATGGCTAAAGAAGATTCCACATTTAGCATTTATACATTTACCTTTTCTAATGCTCCGGACAGAGCCACATAGAAAATACTGCCAAATTTGACCGCTTTCTTGGGATGGAGTTTTGACTTCTTGAATCACATTTGAATACACTTCCCTCTGTTATTGCTTTGTAGGTGTGGAAAAATCTTTAGTACCTTGCTTTTTACAAGTTGGAAACCTAGCTGGGTGGGATCTTGCCCTGAGGATATTCCATTTTGGAACAGGCTTTTCTTTAATCTTCTCATCTCTTTCAGCATAAGCTTGGCTCAACATTAAATTTCCTGGTGCTTTTTTTTTTTAAACTGTAACCGGTATTTCTCTCTCTGTATCTCTCTCTCTCTCTCTCTCTCTCTCTCTCTCTCTCTCTCTCATGTGTGTGTGTGTGTACTTGTGTGTGCACAGGCATGACCATGTGTTTCTGTTTTCTCTTTTTTTTTTTAAATTATAGACTTGTGTAAGAGTGATTACTAGTAGCCATGTAAGAGAGTCATTATTAGGCTCTTTAAAAAATCTCCCCCACCACAGGAGCCTACTACAGAGAGCCTCTGAAAGACTGTACCCAGCAGGATATCCAAGCAGATGCTGAGACTCATAACCAAACTTTGGGCAGAGTGCAGGGAATCTTATGAAAGAAGGGGGAGATAGAAAGACCTGGAGGGGATAGGAGCCCCATAAGGAGAGCAACAGAGCCAAAAAATCTGTGTCCAAGGGCCTTTTCTGAGACTGATACTCCAACCAAAGACCATGCATGGAGATAACCTAAAACGCCTGCACAGTTGTAGCCCATGCCAGCTCATTTGGGAGGGGCATGGGAGGAGAAGAGGGTGAGAGGGTGGAATTGGGAGAGGATGAGGGAGGGTCTACAGCTGGGATACAAAGTGAATAAACTGTAATTTATAAGTTAAAATATCTACCCCACCAAGAAAATTAACCCAGTATTTTAATTTAGCCTTAGGAAGATCATTGGGGCAAAGGACAGCTACATTCATATCATAGACATGATCTCTAGCCCAGTTGCTTCCTCTGGGACTCTGCAGTCTACATTCCTCTCTAAACTGCTCTCCACCAATCCCACTATCTTCCCCTTGCCTATTGGGTTGCCCTGTTAAGCCCCATTTACAGTCCGACTGCTTTCCTATCTAGTTCAAAGTCTCAAAGTCTTCCACATCCCTCTGAAACCTGCATGGTCATATCTTCCATAGTATGCACTCCCAGATACCAACTTGTATCTAACTTTTCCATGGATGGATAAAACAACATGGCCAAGGCAACTTAGAAAATTAAGAATTTAATTTTGGAGCTTATGATTTTAGAGGATTGGAGTCCATGATGGAAGAACAAAAGTATGGAAGCAGAAACACTTAGTGCTTACAATTTTTTATCCACAATTTTCTATTTTCTGTATCTGTTGGACACAGAACAATGATTCGTTGCAATGAACATTTTCAAGTAAAGAATATACTGTAGGACACACTGTGATACACTATAGGGAAGGGCGAGGTGAGTAGAATTGGGATGCATGATGTGTAATTCGGAAGTAACCACTAAAAAGTTAAAAAGTAATATTAATGCTTGATAATTAAAAATATTGTGAAGGATGGTGTAGTTTAAGTGTTTGCAATTTGCAATTAAGTTTCAATGTTGAGGTATTATTGAATAAATTATAAATACATTCAGTTTTATAACTCAGAGAGAGATGCTTTGACGTAGTTAATTCATAACAGTTATTGACACACAACACTGGATAGTTATGTATTGAGTGGATGTGGGGAAATATAAATTGTAAAATAATATAAAACTCTCTCATCTTCTTTTCGATCTTTTCCAACCTAGAGCCCATAAGTCATAAGCTTTATGGATAGACACACAGACACACATGCCAACATGTGCATACACATTCACACATACACAGTCTCAGATTTTTAATACATACACACATATACTATTTTTCTGTATGCATGTGCATGTTCATGTGTATGTATGTGCTTATGTCTGTGAAGGTGTGTGGAGCTCTGAGGACAGCCTCAGGGATTGTTTCTTTGGTGCTGTGTTTTGGAAGTGTTAGTCTCACTCACTGGCCTGGAACTTGCCAATATGTAAGAATGGCTGGACAGTGAGTCCCAGGGCCATTCTTCTCTTTTCCTTGCTACCACAGGAATGATAAGCATGCACTACCACACTTGGTTCTTATAATATGGGTTCTGAAGATGGATTCCTTCCCTTGAGCTTATTACTCATCTTCCATTTTGAAAATATTTGACTTATTTAAGGAATCTAAAGACGAAATATATATACTATTATACATGAGAATATGAATAATATTCAATCAACAGTGAATAAGTATGCATTTAGTAAAGGTAAATCAAGGCACTAAAAGTTTCATTTTATGTAAAATCAATTATGAATTTAATTAAAATATATAACCTTTAAGTGCTATTGGTGGTTTTGAATGAATTATGAAGCATCCAATGTTATCAACATGTACACGGAGACAAATCACACACAGGATGGGTCATAAACAGAATCTGCTGAGAAAAAGCAGTCTTCTTTTTTCCTGAAGAATAGGAAAAACAAAACAACATTTATTTCACTGCCCTGGCCTTTGACAATATAAATATGTTTTCCCAAGGCCTGGATAAGTTTCAGATAATGTCTTCTACTACTGGGCTTTGTCTCTTCTGACATGTCAATACTCAGGGAGATAATGTTATGTTCTGGGGACTAACTCAGGATCTTGTCTGAGCAATCATTCTTTGGCTCAAGGGGAGCTAAGAGAAGCTGTATTGCCCATATACATTAAATCAGTGAACTAAACAGATGGATACAGATCTAATCCCCATGATATATGAAGAGTTTCTAGAAGTAGAGGCAAGAATTCCTTATCATAGTATTATTTACATTTTTTTGGTTCATCAAGATTCTTGAATTTGTTTTTGAAAATGGATCCAGGAATAGAAAGCCAGCAAGCTATTGATTTTCCAAAGATATGTCATGGAATTTTAAAAATGTTTACAACGTATACTTTTTTTTCTAATAGACGTTGTTGGGTTTTTTCAGTGTTGTGGAAACAATGGATAGTAGCAAGCTAGAAACAAAACTAAATAAAAACAATGATACAGTTCTCTCTCTCTCTCTCTCTCTCTCTCTCTCCCTCTCTCTCTCTCTTTAAATTGAAGATAGATTCTCCTCTCATAAAATACATCCCAACCACAGTTTCACCTTCCTCCACTCCTCCTAGCCCAACTCTAATTCCTCTCTCTCAGATCCTCTCCCTCCTCAGTTTCCTTTCCAGAAAAGAGCAGTCCTCTAAGAGAAGACAGCCAGGCAGGACATGATACAGTAAGACAAGGTGAAATAAGAAGTCTGGACAAGGCAACCCAATAGGTGGAAAGGAGCTCCAAGAGCAGGCAAAGAGTAGAAATACACTTGTTCTTGTTCCCACTGTAAAGAATTTCATAAAACAAACAAACAAAACCCACCAAGCTAACAGCCATCACATATATGCAAAGGATATGGTACAATATTTAAACCTCTACTTTATTTTTAAAATGAGAGCTGAATGAATTTGTGTCCCCTTCTTTTTCTGTGATCTGGAAAATTTTGGTAAGTCCAGATTGAAGCTGAGAATCATTTTTGCCATGTGTAGAGAACTTTAGAGAATGTGAATTGGCCTGGAGTGCAGTCTAGAGGGACCCAAAGCTTGCTCCTCTATCCTCCCATGAAATAATTATTGAGCACTGGAACAAAGGTATAAGTAAAAAAAAGGGGGGGGAGGGTGGAAAATCTGGACAAATTCTTTAGTATCTCAGGATCCTTGTGAACTGATTATTTTACAATCCTGGAAACCACATGTGGATTGAATTTAATAAAATTCCTATCTCCAAACAACTTATTTTACAGCTGAAATGACCATTCCCTTAGCGTATCCTCCCACATAAAAAGCTAACCTTTTGTGGCACATAGATCCACTACCAGCATTTGCAATTAACATAAAAAGCTAACACATATTAAAATTTTAACTGAATAAGAAAAAATTACGACCAAGACACAATAGAAGAAAGCTTTCAATGTAGATAACCGATGATACCTGCTAAGTAGGACTTAAATAGCCATCAGAAAAACACTTAATGCTAATATAGGAAGGAGATAAATCTGTAAAAAAATGAAAACATTAAATTGTACAGAAGCATTTTAGTTTAGAATCCATGTTAGAAACAGCATAGCCCTCCTAACTTACCATGCGACCCACATGAAGACCAAGCCACCCACCTGCCGCATATGTACAGGAGATTCAGACCACGCATGCTCCTTAGGTGATGTCTCAGTCTGTGTAATCCCTCTTGGGTTTGGGATAGTTGTCTCTGTTGGTCTTCTTGTGAAGTTCCTGTCCCCTCCAGGTCCTTCCATCCCACCCCACCACCCTTCCACAGGACCTTCAGACCTCTGCTCAATGCTTGGCTGCAAGTTCCAGCATCTGTCTCTATCCCCTGCTGGGTGGAGCCTCCCAGAGGACAGTTAAGTTAGCTCCTGTCTGCAAGCACAGCAGAGCATCATTAATAATGCCAGGAGCTGGCTTTCTGTGGGGTGGGTCTCAGGTTGGACCAATTTTTGGTTGGATTTTCCCTCAATCTTTTTTCCCTCGTTATCCATGCACTTCTTGTAGGCAGGGTAATTTTTGGATCAAAGACATTGACATAAAACCAAAGACTAAACCTATTAGAAGACAAAGTGGGTAGAAAGTCTGGAACTCATTGGCATAGCAGACAACTTTCTGAACAGAACACCAGCAACACAGGCTCTAAGAGCATCAATTAATAAATAGGATCTCATTAAATTGAGAAGCTTCTGTAAGTCCAAGTACACTGCCAATAGAACAAAACAACTGCCTACAGATTAGAAAAAAAGATCTTCACCACCCCTATGTCAGACAGAGGGTTAATATCTAAAATATACAAAGAACTTAAAAATTGAAACATTAACAAATCAAATAATCCAATTAAAAAATGAGGTACAGAGCTAAACCGAGAATTTATAACAGAAGATTCTTGAATGACCAAGAAACGCTCAAAGACATGCTCAATGTTTTTAGCCATCAGAGAAATGCAAATCAAAATGACCCTAAGATTCTATTTTACACCAATCAGAATGGCTAAGATCAAAAA